>UZAN01053388.1:0-16595 GCA_900618425.1 Echinostoma caproni
TGGGCTCCCGTGATTGGGACTCTGGGCTTCGTTGGGCTAAGCTGGGTTTCGTGTACGACACCGAGGCGAGTGATTGCATTGGTAAAGTTTAGCAAAATGATGCGTGTCACTGAGAGAAGTCGCATTGCATCATATAACGAGGGGAGACAACTTTTTCTATGATGTTCCGTATTTTCATTTTGAATGTGCGAGTGAGAACCGATCTCATATAAATGCATGACAATTACTGTCCATAAATATACATTTCGATTCCGATTCAATTAGGTTTCATTGTGGTGCATTTTTCAAAATAATAAATAGCTGGTGATTAGATGAATTGTGTTTGTTTTATGATGTCATCGAACTTCAAGCTACCACGATCGAAAATAGCCGAATGGGGATGTTTTCTGCAGGATATGAACCGAACCATTGACAAAGTATGTAGCTTGTGCAATGGGTTGAAACCATAGGGTGGTATAATTATAGTAGATGATATCGCCTGCATCCTACAATGACGATAGCCTCCTATTTCGATACATTTACTTGTTTTTGAAGTGAGAACGATTTTCCTCGTCCTCGATATCCCTTCAACTTTTGTTCCAGAACACTGGAATTCATGAAACTGATTTTATTGAATGCTTTTTATTTTCAATCCTTCCCACGTGTGTGTTAATTTTATCGACAAGATATAGCTTGTGATAGTTCGGCTTGCATTATGAAATTACGAACGCCGTTTTGAAAATCCTGATGTTATGGCCGTTACACTGACAAACAGAATCGTTCCGTCCCTTATCCGCCTATGGATCAATGCTAGACAATTGTCACGAGCCTTGAAGGAACATTTTTTAAGGTGTGACCTTTGCCCCATATTGTAATATTCAAATGAATTCTATACTGCATTGCATACTGCAAAATCTCCTGCTGCACAAATTTGTAACTTGCCGAAAATCCACCCTTTCAGTGATTTGGTTAATATTGAGTACATTCGTAAGCACACCTGAAGAACAATTTATCCTCGCTATGCGGTTGAGTCGATGATATGTAAACAGTACACTAATATCGAACAGATGTCTCCCGTCGATTGTTTTCGTCCAAGCATTTTTGTTTGAGAAGACACATCGTATACAGCACAGCACCGTCAGCATTCTGAAATTTCGAATGCCTTGTGTTGAAATGCCGAATGTATCAGAGTGATTGGCGCTTTACAACTCCTATTTTACTCGCGTTACGTACCTCGTTCGTCACTGCATAAATTCTTAAACTGCAGAGAATCCACACTTCAGACACACGGGGCGTTCCCCTATTTGACGTAATATATACGCACATTTCATCACCAATGTTAGTGCATTTCGTTAAGGTGCACAAAGAGCAGTATGTTACCACTATGCAGTTTGGTTTATACCACACACTGAAATACCATTCTGTGCAATTTGCATCCACAAAGGTAACTGTAATTATTCAAAGTGTCAGATCCGAACAACGTTCGGAGTGTATCAAAGAATCGATGCGATACGTGATATGTTTTACATGAGTTGTAATTTTAAAAACACAGCGATGTCTGTACCGGTGAAAATAAGCCGACGTTTCGGTTACCGTGCGTAACCTTTAACCTTCGATTGTAAAATCGCCTTGATAAAGGTTACCCACGGTACCCGAAACGTCAGCTTATTTTCACCTGCACCAACATCACTGTTTCAAAATTAAAACCTATATAAAATTTCAATTCTTCCTCTGGAAACGATTCGAGCTGAACGTGGTACATGTATTTCGTGAAAGTTCTCAAATTTTAGATGATTGATTTAAGAGTGCATGCGATAGTATGGCTGATTGCGAGTCTTGAATTTCACATGGATTCTTCTTTCCTACGAGGTTTTATGTGTGTGTTAGATGGTCTCAGAGATAGACAAACCGGGAAAGAGATATGACCACGTCCAAAGCACACCTCATTGGTCTCGAGTTCCGAAAGACACCAAATATTTCACCACCGATGTCATCCATGGTGTCTGCAATGGAATTGACGGTGATAGGACGAGCGAATTTGTTCGCTTTCCCATTTTAATACAGTTCCTTTCTCATCTTGGATATTGTAGAATTCTATCTGCTGGTTGATGAATGCCGACTATTATAGACATGCTACTCGGGTCTTTCCCCCATCAGTGATTTTAGTTTAGCATGGGCAACGCAACCACTGAAGTGAAACATGTCCCCCAGTGGACAACACATGGAAAAAGTCGAAATTATTGTTCCAATATTGCTATTTTTACTATTCTGGTGAACCAGAAAGTTGCATGCCAGTGAGCTGATCTCAAGAGATGGAGAAGATGGATACGGTTATTTTTGTCATGTCAGTTTGCCTGGTGACAAAATGGTATGAATGATGCATCGGCAATCTGGCCGCTTCAGCGTAATCTGGATCTTGTAAAATATCGTAACATCAATGTTTTCTGAAACGACCTGTGAGAATGTTGGCAATGTTTTCATTTTAACTAGCGAATATATCTGTTCCGTATCTCAAAGTATCTATCGTTGATTGATTAAATGTCTCTCTCTGTCTAGCACACGTGATCTGCCAACTTTGGTGTTTCTTTTTGTCTGACCTTGATGGGGGAAGGGGCGATTTATACAAGGGAACAGATTACACTGGAAAGGGAGGAGGGATGCAGGTGAGTAATTTGACACACCTCACCATTATTACTTTCCACTGATTTGTTGTTTATCCCACATGCTCTCTATTTGTACCATATGTGATTTTTCAAATATTGCATCAGTGTATGAACAGATGAGTTGAGTACTCAATCTCGGAGATGTATAAGTTAGACTTTAACCGACCGTCATTTTTGTATCAACAGAAGTTTTCGTGTCATCTCGTTGTAAGTATTCCAATAATCGAATGACTGCTCGAAAGTGGTCAATTCGCATTTTAGAGGCGATGGCAATGCGTAAAAAGGCAGTTCAGATTTCTCTTCGACCTCGTCTATGGTCTTCGCAAAATCACATTTTCCTCTGATTTTACGTGTATTTATTGACAACTACCTGCATAGCTTGCGTGTGCAGGCTTTCTGCAGTTCATGTCCAGGTGCCCTTGAAAATGGCAACTGGTCCGACGAACAATCTTTGAGCAACAATTGCATAGATGTAGTGTAGTAATGCAACAATATTCACTATCGAATAACAATCCTTCGCCAGTCCTTTGTCATCCAACCTTTGATTGAATTTCTCACACGAAGTTCAACGATCCGAGCACGTTCTCCTACTGTGAATTCCGTTCTCTGTTCTGGGTGGTTTTATACTTTCCCCCAGATAAATAATCTGACCAGTATCCGTTCGCTAATCTCTTCATTCTGTTCTGGATAAATTAATAAATATTGGACTGTGCGTCGGAATAAACTATGGCCATCATCCAGTATTCGGTTTTGTTCGGATGGTTTGTCAAACCCAAATCAATAAATTTCGAGAGAGAATTGTACTTGTGATGAACAACACACAAAGTAAAATGCAATATTTACGTTGCAGTCGGAAAACCAAAATGTTTCCGAAAACCAAGGAGAAACAAACTTTTGCCTCGTTTAATATTTTCTACCTCGTATTGATTGCACCTTTCTAATTGTATGCGGGTATGCTGCAGAAATTCATTGTGTTTCTTGTTCGACAATTTCAGCTCCCATTCAGCGGGAATCTCGCAATTAATTCGTAAACATAGCGTGAAACGTTTTTTCGTAATCCAAGGGACCACATCTTTTCTGTGCTCTATCGACGAGACACTAAATAAAATGCCACCCTGATTTAGTAGCATTTGAGGTGAGAATTTCCCAAAAGGATTTATACCACAAAATGAGAAAATTTCTCACCAGTCGAGTTTACTTATCTGAGCAGCGATAAAACATGGTCAGTCTTGTACATAGACATCACTCAAAGGCACCATAAATACTGGGAAATTTGTATCCGTAGTGAGGTAAATCTTTCCAGAATTTCGTAAAAATTGTTTGGAAATTTTTTTTCAGAATAACGCTCCGTGTCGTGTTTCACGAGTGATTAGTAAGTTTGTTTCATTAAGGAGACTGGTTCACTTATTATTTCCTTTTAGATCTCAGAAAAGATGCATGGCTCCAAATTGCAGTTCATGCAACTTCCCTCTAATAGCCAGGATCTCAATGTGATTGAAAAACAGTTTTCCGTTTTGAAGAGAAATGTCAATGTACCACCTGTACGTTGGACATTGGAGGCGAAAGTGCGCAACGTTATGGAGCACAACATAGAAAATAACTTCGTAGCAAAGTTGGTAGATTTGATGCCGAAGGGACTCAAAACGTCCCAAAGAATAAAAGCAAGCCAATCCACTATTAGTGTATGCAAACTTTACATCTTAATTATTAATAATGTCAATTTGTAAATAAATTTTGTTTAATTCTATTAGATCTCATCATAGTCGAGGTTAAGCACCACTGACGAAATACGAATATCCGCCACATTCGGAACCATTCCATCTACTGAGCATACACAATTCACAAAAATCACCGCTATATAGATTCGTCAAAGCTTTTTTATCATTACTTCAGTAGAAAGGCTGTTGCCTATATGGTTCATACGGGCCCATTGCTTCAGTTTTGTTTGGACGTTTAAATCAGTAGTTAATAACGAGAATTTGATTAAATTGCATTTGATGGTTCGAGGATTGAGCTCTGTTGACATCCACATACCGCAATGCCAATGAGCAATAGGCATTGCCCGCTCCCGTGAACCTAGTCTATAGAACAGAAATGTAGTCATGATGCCGGAGTATGAACGTGCATAACTCATGAATCAGAAGCCGGAAGTGACACCTTGATGTAGTTTCCCAATCCTACAATCACGTGGATCTGCAATCGTCACCATGAACTTCGTGGTTAAGTGGAGCTCTAAGTTAAACGTTGACCAGTCCGTACGATTGTTACTCATTTGTTCCATGGAGTCTTGTTGGTTGTGTAGGGATTTCGGGTATGGGATTCTAAATACATCTCTGCAACACTCGTGAGAACAGGTTCAGTCTATGTGCACAAAGGATTTTGAGTGGATGTCATCGGTCACATTATAGAGTGAAACCTATGTGGAAGCGGTTGGTACACACATGTAAATGGCTGAAACATGTGTTTGTGACTAACGAATCATTTATTCATTTTTTAAACCTTTTCTGTGTACTCAGTAGTTGTTCACGTTACTCATGAGTAGTCAGTAGATTATAGCATATTTTCGGGGTAGGGCACACTGATTTTACGTCTATCACCAGCAATATAGTGGAAGAGACGTGACTGACTTCCTTTCATGAGTACTATTAAAATGAAATGTTCGTGTATCAATAATTTCAAATAGTAGTTTCATTGTATAACAAAACCGAAAATAAATCGAGAATAACATTGAAATGCATCAGGCATAGAACGATCCTCATCACTGCCATGTGTATCACATAACTGTTTAAACAGTCCCACGGAGCTCATAACGAGAACACAAATTGGCAAACAAGCTCGTTTTCAGTGTCTTTTATTCATGCCATTACAACACAATAAATATGACTAGTATCAGAGAAAGATTTACAAGGAAAAACGAGAGGGAACTTAATTTAAGTATTCAAGAGTTTGTGTCATAATTGGTCCCCAACTTGTCGGCAATCCGGCCATGGGAGCTTGAGTGCTTGCACAAGTTGTTTCTGAGCCCACAGAGGGGGATTGTGAAGATGGATTGAAACTGCATCCGCTGTGGATAGATTGCAAAACCGCACGTGTCTATACTGTCCCGTCTTAAGTCTATACAGGGGTCGGAACGCTTCGGTGATGTTTACAATGTGAATAGTGTCGGCAGGATGCGACACCATCGCACTTGTGTTTGACTTAATTGCTCCACTTCGCAAACACGCAGGGTGAGTGGTACAAAGCTACGGAAACGAATGTACTGCCTGTTCCAAGTCGCCTTTATATGTATTGACCGCCTGATGGATCCGTCATCACAGCGAATATCCTAGTTGACTGTTTGCGTCATTTTCAATCGTGAATTTCAAATTTCTATGAACAGCATTGAAATGATCAAGTACATTTTGGCACTTTGTTGTAGAATCGACAACGCACAAAACATCGTCTATGTAACGTTTCTATGGTACGCATTGTTCGCTGTGTTTTAAGTGAACCTCTTTCTATTTTAGACATGAAAACATCGGCAAATAAGGGCCCTAGAGGAGACTTCATTGCTACACCGTTCTTCTGCGATAGATTTCCTGAATGAAGTTTAATTACACATTGTCAGTGAAGAACAATAACAATTCTGTTAGGTCAGTAGGCCTACATCAATCCGGTTACATTCGATATAGGTACACAAATAATCAATTGTTTCACCGATCGGAAGGAACATTCGCGAAAATAACTATGAATCTCCTGTCGACTAGAGATATCCCTCTCGGTAAAAGGGCAATCATGCCCTTGGGGAATAAGAGCAATTGTTCTTACCGCGCGAGAAAGACCACCGTTGGTTTTAAAAAAATAAAGATTCAATTGTAGTTTAAGTAAACACCCCAGGGTTTATGTTCCGCCACTGCGTACCGATTTAACCAGTTGAATTTGGTGGCTCCCGATATTCTCAAATCCCTACCTTAGCCGGTCATTAATGCCGAAAATAAACGGAATTAGTCCTAAAGCCAATCAGCATGAAATTCCGCTTGTAAGCAATATCAGTGTTGAGCACTCCGCTGAAACTGTCACAGGGAATAAGTGTTGTGAGAGAAAATTACTAATCCACTTGGAGCACGCGACTGATTTGGATGATCTTCTTGGTGACTTACAATGATTATTTTGATTCAAACAACGCATATTACTGTTCTTGGGCACGTTTTTGTGACTGAAAGTATATTGGCTAATGACGAATAAAATCCATATCATTGCTGCCGTAGAAAGATTAAAGAGCCACTTTTGGTATATAGTTGGAACAATACTAGGTTTCCTCTAAGGGAAAGCATCTGTTTCGTGTAGTCCCCAAGAACATGCATAGAGAAAACATTTTACATGAAAACAATGAAATGTTTAATAACTTCATTGGTTTAATCAAAACCTTAGCTCTTAGAATCGCTCCAACCAGACATTCGTTTTGATTTTATTCTCGAGTGTATTGCATGCATTAGCAAAACATTTGAATAGCAATTTGTCCACAAGATATGTTAGTCACATTTTGTTTCCCAATGTTCCCTGGCGTAAATGGTGAGCTGTTATTTGCTAGCACGGTTGTACAAACGTTTGATCTAGTAGATTATTTGGTTCACTGCGGAATTTCGTTGAATGGAAGCCAAAGGAAATGCGAAATGAAAAGACTGGCACCAATGCGCGAAAATTTCGACCTTATAGTCTCCATCAATAGTGCACTTCACTCCGTCTAGGTGAGAACCAAGCCCCGGGGTCTCACAAGTAGAACGCAAGCATACTATCCATTTAGCCACCGGACAGCTGATCAAGCAATTTCGCTTTTTCTATGTACGAAACCTCACTATACACAAACGTGGTTGTCTTTTACTTTCTCATTATCAAGTATACACGAAGGTAGTTCTTAGTTCTTTGGTCCATAGATGGAATTCGATCTGAATGCTAACAGATGATTTAAAAGTCAATCAGTCAGTCAGTTAGTCAGTCACCTGACACCATTTAAGACGGCCAATTGGTCAGCTAGTTTTTGGGTCAATGGGAAGTGGCTGTCAGCTGTCAGCCAAGAATTACTTGCATCATACATTCTACAAACGCATACAAATATGGAGGGACAACAAAATACCAGCAATCGTTTCACATATGATTATTTTGAAATCGTACGGCGCCTGCCTCCTTTGTACAAAATCAAACAATCTCTTAGACACTTTCATAAACAAGCCTCTTCATGGACAAAACAACAATCGCTGAATGAACGTTTTGCCGACTACTGGGATGCAGAACTGCGTAAACTGTCCACTGACAGCACACCCACTAAGGACGTAGTCCCAGGTCGGACAACACAAATCCCTGACCGACCTGTAACCGACCGAGTTCGCGAATGTTCACGTGATAGTGATTCGAACCAATCACCAGTCATTTTAAGTCACGTGCATCGACGTGTACAACGATCAATCGGATCACAGATACCGAAACATTCAAAGGTGAACAAGGATTTGAGTGCAATTCTCTCAAGATTAGATCAGAAGGCTGCAGATACATATAAAGTATCGAGTAAAAATGACTCGTTTGAATCGATTGACAAATTGACCCGATTACCCCCCGTTTATCACTTATCGAAAATCGATTCAGATCTGTCTGAGGAAACTGATCGAATGACCTCCATTTCCCAGATTGTCTCTCCTCGAACCTGTTTACAACAAGTGTGTGAGGAGGAAACAAAATGTGACACCCCAATTAGAACACATCAAACCAATCGTCAATCGTCCTCGTTGGATTCACTACCCCGATCTCCACCGGATTCCACATGTGTATCAAATGCATGGACTGAAGTGGATCGATGGGAGCAAACGTATCGGAATATTTTGCATCGATTGCGAGAAACTAGTGGCGTCAATTTCACACCGGAATCAACCGAACAAGATGAGATCGATGAGGTATTAGTGAGACAGGATCAAGATTTGTCCGATGAAATAAGCAAACCCCTAACGAAAGAAATACCACAGATCGATCGAACAGGGATCAAAACTCAAACAGCAATAAAATCGAGAAAAGAACCTCTGGTCATTGTTTCGAAAGATATTGCGAAAAAGAAGTCAAATGAAAATGCAGCACCGGAATGTTTGTCACCAACTACTAACAATTTTCCAAAGTTAACAAAACCTGTCAACCAGGAGAATAGTAACACAGGATTTACGGCAATGCGCGAGCGTAGACAATCGTTGTTCGCGTTGCATCAGATGCGAATGGCTGCCCAGAAACGATTAGAAGATGAATGGGAAAGTGCAATTAATCAAGCCAGTGCAGCTAAAAAACTCAAAGTGATTTTTATCGCCGTTAAAGTGAGTTTAAATTCTGTGTGTCGTGGGACACAAAACATAGTGATTTCAGAGTTTTGCACATTTAGGGATATTGGCTCAATTGTGGTTTTTTTTCAACACTCTATTTGCGTATCATGGACATGATTCGGCTTGATCTCCGAGAGTTGCAAATCATTCGTCTGAACAATCTCCAATTGCAGGTCTTTTTTCGTCTAGTGGTTTGTATCTAAAAATGACTTTTGTATTTCTGTCTCAGGTGAACTATGTCCAATCATACATTTAGCAATAAGACAATAACTAGTTTGCAGCTTATTCGTTTGTATTCGATTTACCTGTGTTTCATATGACCAACAGCTACTTACCGGTGATAAAGTCCTGTATCTAACGTTGGCTCTTGACGACCTGAGGTCTAATTAATCCCAATGATGTGTTATAGGTAATTATTGGTGGACTAAGCTATCGATCGCCTCTCTTTCATCCAACCATACATCAGTCACAGGTTATAGGCACATCTCAGTCGTGACTGGAATAGTTTGCGTTCTCATTCACTGATTTTCGGCATGTTGTTAGTACTCGTTTAGGTTATCCACGTGACGTTTGAAGCTGACTCTCACTATGACCTTGGCATAAGCTGTATGACGTCCGTACACATGCAGTGTGAATGGAATTAACTTGTAATCTACGTTATTGTCTGGGTAAGGAAAGTGCACAAGAGCTGACATTGACACATTATCTTACAGTAAATTTATACACATCTACAAATACGGTAGTTCACAACAACCTGATGAACGCCAGCTCTCGCAATTGTCTCTAAAGCGTGAAAACACTGGTGTTTCGATCAAAACAAGGTAAGCACTCATTTCTCTTATTGATACCCTGCAGAATACATAGTTTTTGAGCAATGCAATGGCACATACCTTTTAGTGAAAGGGTTGTCGCGCTGGTACCAGAAATGACGCAGATTAGTGAACGCAAGTTGTCCAAAGTCAAAGGACCAATTCAGATGCAGGACCAAAGCAACTACATTTACAAGATCAGGTGCAGGGATTGCCCAGCAGAATATTTCTGACAAACACGCAGACAGCTTAGGATGAGAGTCACCGAACATCAAAGAAGAGAAAAATCGAGAGCAACTGATGCCACGCAGTTCAACACGAAAATTCTCCAACGAGGTTTTGGAACAAACATCGAGCGCCTATATGCCGAGGCTTTGGCAATTAGTGTCCTTCCCGGGTGTATAAACCAAAACGACTGGGCAGGGGTTTCGAGCATCTGGACAGAGTTTAACGTCAAGTGTCAGCACTCGTTCAAGCGTTGATTTGACCTCAGATAACCCCGATCCCACAGGAAAACATTGCACAAACGGATGGGCCCACCGCCCCATTCCGGATCGGTGACGTTCACGCAGACACAAACACAGACTAACATACAAACGTACAGACACAATGCGTGAGAAATTAGTTGGCAAACCGTTCCTGACTCATTCGATTGTGAAATCACCTTGATAAACGTTAGCCACGGTAACCGAAACGTCGGCTTATTTTCACCTGTACTGATATCGCTGTGTTTTCACAATTACAACTTATATAAGAAGCTAATTTAGTTTTGATTGTGTTGATAGATGCGAAAAAGAAGCAGGAAAGGCTAGACGATAAGCAAGCATACGCTAAACATTATCAAGCTATTAGACGCTCCAGTTATCACTGTGATCAACCGTCAACAAAAATAGAAGATCATAAAAATAGCATGGTCACTCACAGATGTTGAAATGATAAGTGTTTAAGACCGTTATCAAGCTAATGCAACACACAATGAACAATGAACACACAATATGCGGTAGAAGAGAAATCTATACATTGAACACTCTGTAAATGAGCGATGCTGACAATCTAGGTGACTGATCTGGAACCTCTACTTAAATGGGTGTCCCCGAGATGATTATTTTGACATAAGTTCAACACAAAACGGCGAAGTTGATTGGGTTGATGCAATATGTGGCAGGTCAAAATTAGATACCCTCAAAGTCAGCGGTACGGGAACGAATAAAGCCTCAATATTTGAATTCTTTCAGAATACATCTTGTTATACGGACCTTTTGCCATTTTTGTGAAACTTTGTGGACAACTTAGTGCCTTCTTGTGGCGGTTCAACCATGGATTCCATATTTGAACGGTGTAGTTCATGCTTTGGCATGTATGGACGCTCTACAACAAACATAAAAGCAGCACTATTTTATACTGCCCGAAAGCAGGTTTAATAATTCAGAGTGCTTTGAAGCGATGGATGGCACATTGTATGGAACATTCTATGTTCTCCTGTATCTTAGCTTCATCATTAGCACGTGGTAGTATATGGTTTCCAAGGGTATAACAGTAAGCATCATTATTGTAGTGACGTATAATTATGTGGATGTTTTATTGTTCTCTGGATAGAGAAACACCCTGACCTAGTCGTCAACCAAACCTCTTATTCAGTATTTGTCGAGTATTCACAGTAGACTTTGGTCGTTTACTCGATCAAATATTTTGGCAAATCCCAATAAACAAAACCTATGGTGACTTCTAGTAAGGTAGAAATTAAAAAAATAGAAATGTCTCCGAGAAAACTAACTAAATAAATAATTCCAATGTTTGGTATACGCGGACCTGCTTTTATGCAGAACAGTTGCACTGATGTCTTGGATCAAACAGGACGGATTGTACTCGACTGACTACTGTTGACTCGTACGTAAGCTAATTGAAAGGAGATATTTCAGTTATCCGAAATGAGTCAAGCACTTTCTACGTGCGCTTACGTCGATTTAGATAACCTACCGATATAAACGTTTACGAAATATACACACGCACACATAGATTGATAAGACCAATCTTTAGGACTGCAAACCGGGAAAATAAACACTACTGAGTAAATTGATTTCACCTGACTACCCTTCTAATTTCACCTTCACGCACAATCCTCAATTCATCTAGTCAACCAATCACTTCGATAATCTGGACTCGAACTTCACTCTTCCTTGTTGCTGCACATTAATCATCCCATCCGGGCTTTGAACTCCGGACCCATCGCATGGAAGGTTTGTGTGTGTGTGTGTTACTACCGTGGCAATCAGCTCATATCAGGTTTGAACTGAAGTGACAATTGATGGTAATTAATTAGTTCACTTCATTAATTTAATCAAGTTTACTGCTGTTCACAATCCACAATTATTGACGCCAAGTCAAGACCATTCTAACTCTTCTTTACATGCTTACCACCCTCGGAGGGGATGTCTCAGCCACAAGCAGTAACATGAGCATGAATCAACCACAACCGTCTACCGCAGTCTAGTACTATAATCACTTCCTCGTTTTACAGAAAAGCACACACAAGTATTGTGAAACTCAAACAAAACCGACAAAGTCCCCGAAGGGGTCTGATACAAATCATTTCCAACAAGCCCCGTGTTATTAGCGAATTTGTCTACTAAAAACCATGGCATTCCGTTCCAGTTTGCAGATATACTACTCCAAGAATTGCACAAATATCGCGGTCTCCACTTTGCCCAATCCCTGAGCAGACACAAATCACTGGAATTATTTATCCGTCATTTGCTCACGCGAGAATCGATTCCCATTACATGCCCCCTACTGCAAAGTGCTCTTGTTTGTTATCCGCTACTCGGGACCGCCGGTCGTACTGGGTTGGATCAGCCGTTGGTTATTGGGAACCAGTTGCTCAGTTCTCAATTGATACCGTCATATATGGCCCATTTGGTAATTGGGGAAACACAATCCATGCCTCAAACTGGAAGACCTAGCACAGAACCGAACGGGGTGAAGCAATTGACTTTGCCCGGGACAAAAAAAGGATTGGGGAATCGAAATTTGTCACCCATTGATGGTTTTACAGATGCTTTTTTGCTTGACCGGAGAAATTTGAAGTTCAATTTGACAAAACCGTCCGCTCTAATCCCCACCGGAGTGGAACCATTGACTGTGCGAATTGCACAGCTCAGACCGTATGTCATGCGCACCATACAAACAGTGACAGAAAATGTTGTGGCCAAATATGATTTCAAAAGTTTACACTCGGTAAATTCGCATTGTTATTATAATATATGTATCATTTTTCCCATCAACGGTTTAGTCGATTTATCTGCACAAAATCAACTAGACATGTGATGGGTTTGTCCCATTCTAGATCTGGTTACCACATGATTGGTCCCCTAAACTCAACAACAAATTTACTCGCTCTTTATCAAGCGTTAAAGCTACGCATGTTACCAAATAGGTTGTCATGGCGCTCGATACTTGCTGAGGCAGGCAGTGAGTGAAAAATCGCCAAGGGTGGTCAAAATACGACCTGGCACGAGGGTATGAAAACCCTTATCAGGAGACTCAGTTAAATAGGTCACTTAAGACTTCCTGGATGGGAATCTCGAGATGGTGGTAACCGGTGTTAACAGACGCTGAGTGATATGACTGAGTGTTACAATCAGTGGTATTCGTGCATTGTCTCAATTTCTTTGCAACCTTAGTACTCTAAAATTCTCCCTTTTATTTTCGACGCTACTTTCTATATTCCAATCATCCTCCTATCCCTTCATAAAATTTCGAGTAATTAGAATACAACCAAAGTCGATTTCCTCAGCTCTGACTACTTCTACATTGTCCAATTAATCAGCTTTGCATTGATTAGAAGTAGTATGCGTTAGGACCAAGCCTAAGCAACCCGTCCTCCGAGTCAGGCCACCCGCACACTCGCCACGCTCCAGACAAGCTGGGCCCGAGTGGATGATCACAGAATTAATCAACCAGAGTATGTCCGATTGGTAAATCGATATGTCAAGGACACAGTCTGATTGGTGCGTCACTGAACGCCGTTCTCGCATGCGTGACTTGTTCTGTATATATAGGCGGATAGAAATCTAATCGAAAAAATAGACACACTGACTAGTGTCTCAAGCTGTGTTCTCTCTCTCCGCGTTATCACTGGGGATTAAGCAAAAGTCGATCTCGTAATTCCAACGTCTAGTCCGAACATAACATTATGCACAGTCCACACACACGTGATCGACCTCGCAGTGGGTTATGACATGACCTGATTCACCACAATGCTCCCATCCAGGCATGCGAACTGTAGGGACAGATCAAGCAATTTAAGACCATACACCGTATGTATGAGATTAAGATTTGCAAGGATAAACAATGCTTTGACTAGACCTTGATTCTCCCTTGTACATAAAAGTGGCAGTATTATAGAAACCGACGATTTCCCAATGATGCACGTGAAATAACATCACCATCGATTGCAATTCTTGCGTGCATCTATAACAAGAATGGGAGATGTCAACCTGTTGAGAATAGGATCCCGCAACTGAGTCCTCTTCGCCTTAACTAGGACCTTCTTTTGCAAACGTTTGATCACTAGCCGAGGTGTGAGGATTGTGATTGTTCTCGTCCCACTGTTTGTCTCTCTCGGCCTCCAGGTATCCTCTCCTTGGCATAATATGAATTCTCATGAATTTTAAACTTTAGAGGGGAATGTCATGGCCACTATTATCTAATTTACATTTTTATCCTTCGTTTATTTAAACCCAGGGAGAAGACATTTTTTTGGACGATTCACGGACGAATCTGTAAACAGTCCTTCCGTTAACAGCTCATTTTGTCCGTTGAAAACGTCACGGAGGATATGATCTTTGAACATTCTTAATAGGCTGAGGTATTTTCCTAACCTTTGACTCTTCTTCTATCGTAACTCCATCTACGCCTCCTCACTCGCCCATCATCCACAAGATGGACGTTCGACCCTGTCCAAAGGGTGCAGGATCCGTTGAACTGGACATCAGCCCCAAAAGAATTGCGGTTTGCATCCAAAACCACCGCCTCAGCGGTCAAAACTTGGTTATTCGAAGGTTGCGTTTGGAAATTCAAGAACATTCACCTATTTCATCATAACACTCACAGTCTGAACTAAGGCTTGTGTACAAATGTGGAAATGCCAGATTACACGACACAGCCCAACCACTTCTTCCAGAATTTCAGCTTCTTACAAGGCCTATGTGTGACACATTATGGAATATTAGCGGCAAGTCTGGAGCAATACCCGTCTTATTCCTTCCGTTGTGCACTGTGTTCAGTGAAAATATATTTGCCTTGTCAATGAACCGTCCGTAAGCTGAACTCTCTAACCACTTGATTATCGTCATGCAATTACCCTTCTGTCCCCTGTACGCGACATTTACTACAGATTTCATTCCAAGGAACCTGTCAATCTGTAATATTCAGAATAAGAATCAAAATAGAATAACGCGAACTCGGACTCGGACAGAAAACCTCACCTGGCCTACGCGTCCCGGATTAAGTGTCGGCACCCATACAGAAAGCTCGGTTGGCAGTTGCCAACTTGAGGCAGCCGTGGCAACACCGCGACATCTGGCTGTCTGTGAAGTGCTGAGTGTATACTGTAGCAGTTCAGCCAGTTCTACTCCACGGTGCAGAGACTTGACCACTACGGGAACAGGATAAACATAGATTGTCGGTGTGTGAAGACCGCTATCCATGTCGGATTGCATGAGCCCAGCGGGGTAACCGGACAAGCAATGCCGAGGTTAGGTACAGAGTTTTAGGTAACTTCTGTCGCCCAATGGAGAAAATTGTCAACCTCCATAGATTATGCTGGTTGGGGCGTCTGTTACGCATGTCTTTAGATAGATTGCCACGAACGATGTTTGCTGAGGAAGGTAGCGGTCGGAAAAAATTAATGGCGGTAAAACGAAGACCTGTCACAAAAACCTCAACGAGGTGCCTGGGTCAAATAGGTCCTGTTAGACTCCTTGGCTGGTGATCTTGATATCATGGTTACAGAGGGTTAGAGATACTGAGTGATATGGCTGGGTGCAGCAAACAATGGAGTTCATGCATTATTCTTGTAACCTCAATAAAAATGAATTCTCTAACGCTCGCTTGAATTTGCTTTCAACATTCCAATCTGCGTTCTGCTCTTTCATCGAAATGGGCAGCTATAAGACTGTAGTATATTTCGGTCAGGGAGAAGACTCGACGGATTAGGACAAAATTGTTTTGGTACAAAACGTAGCAACACTATAGGTTTATGAAATGATTACAATACAAAATGGTAATGTTACTTGTGGGTGCTGTTTTGGTCTTCGTTCTCAGTGTCTTGTATCAGTGCGCTGGGCATCGCGCAACTTGTACAGCCTTTAAAACGAAAGGAGAAAACGTGGTTGTCAACGACAGTTCGNATCAGTCAGTTTCGGTTTCGCACTACAGGTAACAACCAAAACTGGTGCACCAAATTGCATGATTAATGGTTTTAAAAACTGAACTGAACTGAACTGAAATAAACTGTCCAGGCTAATGGCGAACCGAGTCAAAGCAGTCTGGTCTTTGTGCCAGGTAACGCCCCACGACTACGCATTTTTACAAGGGCAATAGAAAAACAGAAATGAGATTTCAAAACAACGCACTGATCACTTTTGGATCAGTTCACTTCGAATTTCGTGACCCGGGCTTCACAATGACTGAACGAATCTGCCGCACAATCATGGCAAACATCCCTTGACAAATATATATTCCATGATACCGATGCTGAATTCAGGACCGAAAAATTGTCCACCAGTCGAAACAGTCAATCACAGTGC
>UZAN01053389.1:0-12052 GCA_900618425.1 Echinostoma caproni
GCACTAAGTAATAGCTCGAGTCACATAACTATAGAGACCGAATCGCCTTAGTTCAAGCAAAATAAAATAAAACCTGACAGCGAGTCGTACCTCAAAATGATCGATGACCAAGTCTATCCAAAAGTAATCTACGGTAACATTTTGGTAATAAGCACGAAAACATAGGGAAGTCATACTATGGTGAAAGGCAGTTCAACGAGGGTCCTGGCTAGCGAGCGAAGCAAGAATGGGGCCCATCCGACCAGACGCGCAGACGNGGCGGGAAGTTCCTCAAGAGACAATGTTGACTGCCACCCGAAACGAGTGAATCGACAATTACAGCCCCAAAGACATTCCGCAGCTAACGGGAAAGATACCCACCGAATGCCACAACGTCGGAGCTGTCGATCAACGCGTCTCGCGCCGCGATCGGGTCTATCCAGTCGGAATGGCACGCGGAAGAAGAGACAACGTACGTGCCAAGTGCGGACCAAGACCAACAACAAATGACCGACAGAAAGAGGCATGAATCATCCCGCCGCGCGGTTGAGAATTGACTGTATATAATCGAACACATACACTGTTTGTTTTTGAATTGGATCAATAGACGTTTTCCCAGCCAGCTTGCCTTCTTGTTACAATTCCTCTGACAGTGAGGCAGAGTCCCTATCCAGCGGAAATGTTATCCGAAATCACAAAATATATCTGTGGTGATAACGGATAAATAGAGAAATGAGTAATTTGAATTGCTTCCCAAATAATTCTGAACTGAATGAAGCTTTCTGCACATTTACAAAGATAAAATACCATATTTAGCGCTACAGCCAAGACGAGGTTAGAATACCTTCTAGCAACAGCTAGAACAACAACAAGCGTGCGATCCAACGTTAGGTTATAATAAAACAAGACGCAACACTCAGATCCATTTGCAAATCCGCAAAATACTCTTCAAGCGCCTGCATAATAAACATGTTACAGGTAAATCCTAGAATAGTGTTCAGAATATAAAAACATTAACACGAAAACCACTGCTAGACAGAACACCAAAGAAATGTACAAAAACTTTCAGTTCAGTTCAGTTCTCACAGGAAGAATTGTGGCTCTTGTCAATCGCGCGTCCAGTTCCTTGTGTTGTCGGCGGTTTCGTTGGCTTTCAACACTTCGAGTCAATAGTAGTTTCTGAAAGGAATGTTAGTGTGCAGTATCAGATCTCTTATAATATTTCGGAAAGTAAAGCCTAACGCCTAACTTTCAACACTCAACTTCGGGAAATACCACTTTCCAGCATTCATCTAGCCTTCTCTTGAAAGATTCGACATTAACACAGTTAACCACTGCTTCAGGTAGTTTATTCCACAGCGGTATAACTCTGTTTATGAGAAGAACCTGGTTCGCAAATTTGGTCTACAATGGCTCCTTTCCAATCTAAGGTGATTGCCCCTCGTGCCCCTGGCAGGAATGAACGAGAATACGTTTTGAAACCTTAGACCGGAAAGCCTTTTAACAATCCAAAACGTCTCTATAAGATCGCGCTGCAGTCATCTGCGAGTTACGGAGAACAGTCCCAAGTCCCGCAGTCGTTTGGGGTAGCCCTTATCTTTCTGGGCTGCCACCATTCTGGTTGATAAACGCTGCACTTTCACAAGACACCGTTCATCCTGTTTAAAATAAGGTACCCATGCTTGTACCCAATATTCTAGATAGGGATACACAATTTTTTTTTACAAAGGTACGAAATTCTCCGGTCTTCTGCAACTTAGAACAGCACACAACCTGAAAAGTTCGTGTCGAGCTATATTAGCCGCACGCTTGTACTGCAGGGATGGCCTGAATTCATTTGTTATCATTACCCCTAGATTCTTTGCCTCAGAGGCTTGCTGCAGATGCATCACATCTCTCGTGTCATCATTGGCTCTTGTGGTCAAGAGCTGACACTTATCTGGATTCAACGGTAGATCTCCTTTATTTGACCACCTTCGAACTGCATCTAGATCTTGTTCCAGTCCTTCCCCAGTTAACTTCACGTCATCGGCGAACACGAAGCAGGATTTTGGAGATCCTTTGCAAGGTCGTTAATGAAGATCAAAAATAATAAGGGACCTAACAACGATCCCTGTGGGACAGCACTCGATATTCCCTCAGGTTCGGTTGTATAATTCCCAACTCTCACACTGAATGTGCGACAGTTGAGAAATTGTCTAATCCATTCTCTTAACTTACACAGAATCCCCATTTGCTGCATTTTCAGGTCCAGAAGCTGATGACTGACTGAGTCGAAAGCTCTGCTGAAATCTAGGTAGCAAACCTCCACCTGGCGATCTGCGTCGTTTTGTTTTTGTCACTTCGTCTAGAAATGCCAGTAGGTTATTTTGGAACGACGTTTCCTCGACGAATCCATGCCGAGCTTGAGTCAGAAGTCCATGTGCTATCAGATAAGAACATATCTGTTTCCTAACTATCCACTATCCACCGAGGTCAAACTTACTGGCCTGTAGTCGCAAACATAATGTCTAGGGCCTGACTTGTGGATGGCCGCTATGATTGCAGTTTTCCAGTCCTCTGGAAGCCTGCAAGTACCGATGGACTCCCTAAATAACTTAGTGACCGGTCCCGCTAATGCATTTGCTAGAGGCTGGGTCACGGCAGGGTGCAATCCATCCGATAGCTGAGAAATGTAAGAAAATGCGAGGTACTTGAGAGAAATATTTAGTTTAATTTAATTTCAAATGGACAGCGATTTTAAGTGTAATTTTCCAATTTTTGCAACGACAGATCAGAAAACCAGAATATCCAAGCAGCAGATACGTGGCTCTACAGTTAAGCTAGAAACAGGGACAACTAGTTCTAAATGGACTATAATTTGGGGTATTTTTCCCAAGTTTACCTCTTTGGTTTAAGGAAGGAAAACCCTACTGATGAGCCTCACAGATCTATCCTTAGCCAACCCAAACAGAGCACAGTGACTGATGTCCACATATAAGCAGAAGAAGGTAGCCACCTTTAACTCTGAGTCAGTGGCAGACGATGCCCTCGTCCAATCTGAGGCCATCAAACTGCATGCAATCTTGTCCCCTGTCTCCTCAGACAGACCACTGCATGCCCGAACTTGGCAGAAACAGGCCCTCAAATTCACAACAGCGCGAGCAACCCTCAACTCTGCTGCCTCCTAGTGAACTCACTTTCACGAGCGACGAGATCGCAACCCAGGACACGGTAACCACCCATGGCTGTGGCAAGGCCCAAACATCTTTCAGTCACATAGACTTCAAGGCACTACACCTCCATTACTGTAAAGGATAGTCCTAAGAAGCCTTCGATGCTGAAGCTGCATAGGATTGGCTTACTCCGCAAAACCCTCAGTTTTAATTTATCCATCCCTGGCTGTTAGCACTGAAATCGCCATTCTCTTTACCGCAAGTCTCTCTGTGAAAATGAGGTTTCTACAGGATCGTCATTTCTCCCTTTTCACCACACCCACCCCATTTACCTCGTGGTCTCTTCACAAGGTTGAAACAAACGTATCACAGTAGTTACCACAATCCGGATCTTTGCTGCACTCCACGTACTTTAACCCTGGAGTCCAAAATAGGGCCCTTCCAAAAGATTGCCCCTCCAACCCTGCTTGAATTGAAACTTCCGTTGAATGGACCCTGAAATGTATTTCAACCAATGATCTCTGCACCTCAAACAAGACATTGGAATTCAAACAGTTAGTGGCTGACAAGAACTCGCACTTTTTAGCCCTCACTGAAACCTGGATGACTTCGCAAAAAACAGCGGGGGGAAGTATCCATTACAAGTTACTCATTGATCCAAAGAGACTCATCGAGGGTCGATCAGGTGATGTGATCCTATACATGAATGATCATGTTGTGCCCTCCCATCTCTTCCATAGACTGTCTCTGGATCCGCATCCCTTGCCCTGTACAGAGACACTGGCGCTAGGAATGACGTATTGACCACCCTCCTGTGGCGACCTAGAATCACAACTCCTGACTTATTAACTTACAATTTCATGATCTACCCACTCCAACGTACACCTGTTAACTGGAGATTTTAACGTTTAAAAGTATATTGACATAGAATTCACACTCAGGGCAGTACTTTCGGAAAACTACGAATGGACTAGGTCAAGGAGGTGTCATAGTCTCGACACGTCACAAGCCCGAACAGATCACAAAATATGAATCGCCTTATAGATTTTGTTGTAGCAAGTGCAGTTACCTCACATAGAAAGTCAAACAGCTCTGTCCCTTAGGCATCAGTGACCACATCGCGCCATCATTTAGTGAAATAGTCCGCCGTACCTGCTACTTGTTACCATTTTCAGGCAAGTTAGATCTTTCTCAAGGACAAACTTCAACAACCGGAAGCATTTACTTCAAGATGCCCTACATGGAAGTTACCCAATTAGTGCCGTTAGCCAAATAAACAGTGTAATAGTGCCAGGCATTCACACAGCGAACCATCTAGTCGTGTCCCACTGCTGTAGGTCCATCTCAGACAGCCATTTCTCACCGTGAGGTGTACGTAACTTATTGGATAGTTTGTGGTCGTTTGCTGGTTGGGAATTAACAGGTTTGACGAAAGATGCTAATAGCTTTCGCAAGTTATGCAAAGCGAGGATCACTGGGTAACAGCAAATTTCGCAGAGCGGACTTCTAGATAAGGTTTTGGTAAACCGTTTAGTCCTTTACGAATTCATCTGAAGAATTCGGCAAGCGCATTATACGCCCTCGTTTTACCTGAACCTGGTGGCAACCCAGCCACCTCATCTTCAGAAGTGGTGGAAATGCTCCGATACCACTTCTACTAAGTCTTCCATATCCCGTTGCCTGTGAGGCATCTCAGTCTTTCATCTGAAACTGATAATTCTCCATTACATCACTGTGTCAAAACAGACGTATAAATGGAGCAGTGTGTCAAACGAGTAAAATCTTTCGACTCGACTGGATCGGATCAAATACACATGAATAAACTGGAAGAGTTTAGGGGCCATTTGGCTCTCAAATATACCCAAATCTATTACAATTGCTTGGACACAGGTTGTGTTTATCAAACTGTAAAAATCTTTACAATAAAACCCAGACATCAACCGTCCTTTTAGCCATTTCGTAATTTTGATGTTTCACTCGCCCAACATCATTCACCTAAAACACAAAATTTTACGCTTAACCTTACTTTTTTATTTGCCATTCATCCCTATTATTTGAAGTTGTTTGTTTGTATCTCATCCAGCGCCCATTTGTTTTAGTTGTCAGCTGACCGCTCACTTTCGACTCCTTCGAGTGCAGCGTGATGGTAATGGTGCAATTTCTGTCCAGACTAATTTAGTTCGTCTAGACTCTCTGAAATACCCTTCCAGTAACACTTGACTCTCGTTCTCAAGCTTTTACGAGATCACTTGGAGGTTGCTTCATATTTTATTTACATATTTGATTGTTCATCATTGCAGTACTAAATGATTTTGCCGGATTAATCGTTTTATTGATGCTTTGTGATGCCTTCTGATTGTGCGCCATTCACTGATCTATTTGGAGATAGACAGGAATTAAATCGACAAGTTACTGGAGAATTTGAAAAAGCTTCCAATTATCTAATGTCTAGTTCCGTTAGCTCTGTTAGTGCTAGGAGTTTGTGTCCTGTTGCTTTGTGGGACCATGACTGGAGAAAGTTTATCACAGCTGGTGATTGGAAGTTTTCAAACTAAATGATTCCTCTGCGATATGGATAGAAAAGCTCTTCCCTTCAGTAACAATTCTTCAAAGAACATATGGATGACCTCGGCGTTATTTCACAGTTGGCTGTCAGATGTCAACCGCGAAATAGTTTCCTAGGGGGGCTCTATTTTTACTATTTATAGATGGCGCCCCTTGCTCCAGTCGAGCCGCAGTATTCTAAAATGTCAAATATTAGTGCGGCTGCCATTGCACTATTCTTCAATGGTAAACCCAATGAATGAGGATGTGATTTGGTCTTTCAAATGTTTGTTTCGGAAACATTTACCGGAATATATTTGTCTCTGATAAAAGGTGAGCAATTTATCATGAAATCCGAGGTAAACATTCTCACGGCCATACATCTATTCAAGAAAGCCTGACTGTCTGTGCATCCGCAGGTAAGCTGGGTTCAACTTCACATTGCTCCGGCCGGTGATGCAGCCACCAAAGGATAAACGCGATCTGATAAAGGAATTTATTCATTGTCTATTGATGAACGTCGTTTTAAAGAAATCACTTGTTTTGAAAATAATGATGAAAAATTGTGTTAGTTGAAATTTTTGTATGAAGTCTCTTATTCAATCATTGCATAAATTCGTTTCAAATCAAGCTAAGCGTGGCTAAGAAGAAAATGAATGCAATGCGATGAATGCGCCGGAGGTTATCTCAACCAGAGCGTTCTAGAAGTTATTGGATCAATTGAAATTATTTGCCTTGGCTAATGCTAGGTCGACTTTTGGAGTATACAATGGAGTTATACAGCGCGTTTAGTGATTTCCACAAGAGGGTCAAAATAAGACCAACAATGGTTTCTGATTTTGCGAAAAGATACAACTTTGTAATGTGAAAAGCTTTTTGCAATTATCTATGGCACTCGAGTATGTTCATTTATGTTATTGGCAGGCAAAAGACAGCGAACACAATCGGCGAACAAAAGTTCATGGCTAATTTTTTGAAAACTGAAACTGAAAACTGGTCACCAAAGCGACGGCCATTTGGCTTATTGATGGGCTAAGTCGCACTAACGTGTAAACGAGTAAACGATTATCACGATTGATAGGTAATCGGGTAGGTGGAGTGAGATGTCAGATCAGAGTGATTGATAACCGTCGTTACTTGGATGCGCTCGTGTCAGTAGATGAACTGTGCTTGCAATTGTCCTTGTTGGAACACCGATGAAATTAGATCGGTCACTGGCCAAAAATCATCGTAACCGGGTCTATGGACAGTTTGTGGGGTGCACTTCTTCAGTTTGTGCATCACATTATGGCATCACGTGTTGAACTTAATCCACAAACAGCGGTCATGACAAATGTATCAATCGGTTTGGACATACATTGAGAACAAAAAATGCAAACAAGTCAAATCAAGTCTAATCGAAGTAAGTTTATTGCACCCGTAGGGGTGAGATGTTAAACCAAACCTGTAATAATTGATGTCAGATTTACCAGAAGGCGAGCAAGAAAAGGGAGGAAGATGTTTTTGTATGCGACGGTACGTGCAGGAAGGAGGATATAATAGAAGCGGGTACGGAAGGTGAGACATAGATCTAATAAATTCGTTATGCAAGCAGTGATCTTCGTTGTTCATGATTTTCTCGGCTATTGGTTTTCCTGCGTCGATATGTTTGCACACAATAAAAGCAACCAGATCTTCTCTGGCTAGACCACTACATGGGGATAGGAATTGTGTAGACCTGAAAATTAAAACGAAATCCTTTTCATTAAAGCCGGGAAGAGATACAGGGGAACAGTTCAGTGAATGAGTGAAGATGCACTCTATCACGAATTTTAAAATTACGTTTGGGGGAACAACAAGCTTCCTAAGCCTGAAAGCATAAAATGAGAGTTTACGAACCTTGTTATCAACGTTCTCAACATGTAAGGTTCAAGAGGGGTTTTGGGATGGAACGACTCCGAGATAGTTAACAGAGTCAGCCTTGGGAATGCTGCGACTGATAACTACCAGATCCCGCAAATCATTAAATGTACGTTGATAGCGTGAGCCAGATTTAAGGCTGAAGGGAACGCCAACACATTTGCAAATATTAAGCGAGTGATTGGTTTAGAGACCAAATGAAAACGTACTTCAGACTACTTTGAAGTTGGTGGAAAAAATCATTACTATTGGAGGGACACTCAATCGCCACATTGTCCGCATACCTACAGACAATAAAGCTGATAGGGACAGGCAAGTGATTTATATACGGGGAAAAAAGAAGGGAGACAAAATGGAGCCCCGGAAGATACCAGATTTACCATCAGGAGACGATTCCGTTTTACCATGACATGAGGTCATTTGTATTTTATAAGAATGTTTAACACATCGGATCCTAAGCCGTAGTCAGCGAGACTTTGAATGAGAATACGACGGTTAAGCGAAAAAAGGCGTTTGTATAGTGAAAAAGATTGAGGCAAACAATTTCAGCACTTTAATCAAGAAAGATATTTCTTATAAGCAAATTGAAGAGGATCAAAAACATCACTTAGGGTAGCCATACGGTTCAACAGCATTCCTTCAAAGACCTTCAACAGGGCTGCGGTACATGCAATCGGTCGATATTTTGAAGAACCTTTCTGGGAATGAGTGTTATTCGGGCAGCCGTACAGCGATCAGGAATTGTACCCGAGGACATACAAAAATTAAAACACTCTGAAACCGGTGCTGCAAGGTTTTCGACACAGGTATTCAATAAAATAGGAGCTGATAAGTTCGGTCCGTGGGCCTTGTTTGACTAAAGTTGCTTTAAAACTTTGAGGACCTCAGTCGGAGAAACAGGGTTGGTGTTTTCTGAATAATTGCAAACGGACAATAAAGAATTTGACTCAGAGGAGGCAGAAAAATGTTGATTTAATTCTTCGACGTTAGAAGAGCAGCTCCCACGTGTGCTACAGAGTTGCTTCAACACCGACCACATATCGCGACAGCTCTGGTTGCCCAGGATGGTCTTAGCATATATCCGATTCAAGTGCCGAATCTACTTCTTAATAATAATTGAGTCTTTTAACAGCGTAGCGCATGCCGTTCGCATTTTCCTACTCCTTATTACGTCGAAGGCGTTTTAGGAGAGGAGATGAGAATTTGTCGGTATGGATATATGTTGTCTCGATCGGGCAACAGAAATTAAAATAGAAATTAAGGTAGCCTGTGAGACGTTTACATCTAGAAGAATTATCTGGATTGGAGAAGACAGAAAAATTGGTAAGTGGTCTTGGGTGAATTCCTCTGTCGTGTTGTTCAGAATACTACCTGTGGTTGTTGATGAAACACTTTATCATAGACTGTTGGGTGCAAAAGAATTGTACAGTAGTCTGACGTGCTAATAGGTGATCTTTTTACAAAGAAAACATCTCAGATAATAACAAAAATACCGTCAAACCGAGCTTCCAAACGAGTGGGAAAGTGCACAAGATTAACCAAACCTAAAGTTCTCACGAAAGAAACGATTAGAATCACCAGACACAAAACACAGTGACTGGTTTGAGCCTGTAACGAATTGTGTTGAGAAAATGTCGGAAGATATTTGGATGTCGGAAGTGGGCTTGTAAAGGGCAATGTATTCGTTTACTAGCATATATGATGGAAATTACCAAGAAAATGGGGTTTACACTGAACGACAATGCAGTTAATTTTCCTGGTATTAAAAGATGGGAGCTGTTAGACCACGGTTGACAAAAGTGAGTACTCCACCAAATATTTTTTAAAGTTCACAATCCGATCATCTAGAAGGTATCAAAAGTATCATGCAGGGTGACGCTGTCCTCAATGTAGGATGTAACCAACTTTCATGGAGTGTAATAATCTCGAAGTTTTTGCACACTTTTTCATGTAACATACTCTTGGATTCATAAACGTTTTCCAGGACTGAACGGGTGTTACTGGAAATAATAAGGGGAATAGTCAGTTTGTTGATGGAACGCCGCCGGACAGCAACCCTGCAACCAGCGCGATGTTTTATTTGTTTTCCCATTTTTCCTTCGGTTGTAACGATTTCGCACATAATGCGCAAAACATGAAAATTCGTGTTCACGCGCGATAATGCGAAGTGAGATAGAAAATGTGCGGCCGTAGGACAATATTTGACCTTGAGAATGGAACAAATCATCCTGATAAAGTAAGTTAAGGATGGAACGCAGTTTTTCACCGAAAACTCTCTAAAATCTAAGATTGTAGATTTCAGCACGCTGAACTCAAAAAACCCGCATCAGAATAGATATCTACAAAAGCTAATGGTACACCTTTTTCACCAAAAATCATGAATAAAATTGCACCGCAAACATTCAGTTGGAATATGGGGAAGAAGTCATTGTGCTGAACATACCCCATAAAAGATATTTCATTCATTTTAGTTCACGTTATTCCTTTAATTGCGATTTTTTACCCCAGTTTATTCGAACTGTTTCAGTAAAGCTTTCTATGAATGGGTTAAAAAAATGTATAAATATAGCTCAAACAGTTGTATATTATAGTGGACATCATATACTGAATTCTGCAGTCAGCCTAACATTGCAACCGAATATTTGGAATTATTATGTGACAGAAAAATTCCCCTGAAGAAAGGTAGGCAGCTCCGCGATAACCGTAAACTTAAAAGAGAAAACGGGTTAAATACCGCTTGCAAAGAACCGATATTAAGCCGAGGGCGGCACAAAGGATTTTAATTTCTTTGCTACTTAACGAAAACGCAAGAGGATCTATCTAAATTCCATCACCAACGAACAGTACATCAATATAAAAATAGGAACAAGTACAGAAATAACAAACATCTCACGGATTTGGTTCATTTTTTCGCAAAACACCTGCTCGATGTTTCATGCTTCATAATTGTAACAGTCAACAGCACTGGAAGTTCCTCTCAATTACCTTGCATTTCCTTATCTTTCTCCTATCGTGCATTCTTTCTGACAGTGGTTTGCATGTCGGTGAATTTTCTACTCTGAATCTTGTATTTCAACTATTTTACGGTGAAGCTTATCGATTGGACACACACCCCAAGTACTTTGCGCTTATATTTAAGTAGGACTCAGTGCTTTTTCTTGTTTTATTAAAACCAAATTTTCGACTGGACGCTCTTTGTTGAACCAACCGTTGCTTCCGGTTATATTGAACTCTTTTTGGCCGTAAAGCTCAAGATTACTTTAGTTTCTCTGTTGAAGCGTGTATAGTTTTTCTATTAGTCCAGAATAATCTGAAAAGTAACCGAAATCACTCATTTTCTTATTTACTTTTTACTAACGCAGATATTTTGTGAATATTTGTAAAACGTTGGCTGGATAGTGAATTAGGCTCACTACCAGAGGTGTGACTGCCTTATTTATTATTTGATTAATGCCAAACTAGTACCGTAGACTGTTTTTGGATCGACTTGGTTCTCGATAATTTGGTCTACGCGTTGCTCTGAGGTTTGGTTATCGCTACCGAGCGAAGGGTCATTTGATTGAACGCATACCAATGAGATGTTTTTCATTTCGCTTGAACCGGGACAATTTCGTTTTGGTCGGTGCAATAATAGCATCTCCTACCGACGAACAGGGTATGTCGCAATTTCTGGAATTCACCACCTTCTAATTCTCGGGGGGGGGGGGGNACATAGCAGCAGTTTGACTACATATCTTCGTAGGATTGAATAATTAGAGCTGAAATTAGGGTTGATGAAATTTAAGGAGACGTATGTCAATCAAATCACCCCGGTCAAGCACGTATTCTCTGTAAAGAAAAGGCTACCAATTGGGCTAGCACAAGAACTCACTTGGCTTATTCCAAACGCTGTTAGGGATAGACGTTTTGAAAGTGTAACTGACTTCGTTCGACAAAAATCCCAGCTATTGGCGATTCATTAGGGAATTCGACTATTTTGTAAAGTGCAGGATTTGTGATCCCAGGCAGAAGTTTCTTTACATCAACACTATTTCCGAAGCAAAGCACGGGAGGCTATCGAAGATTGTATAATGTTGCCCCGCAAATTAGGCTGTAACAGAGCGTGAGATAAACTAATGGAGCCCTTTGGTGAACCCTTCTATGAGGCAAGTAGTTTCCTGTCTCTTCGTATTCTCTTCGCCGCATTATGTGCTTTGAAGGCTCCGGAGACTGCGCTTTTATTCCATCTTTGTTTACTTTAGAGATATTCCTCTGCAATAGGGTTTCGTCCCCAGTCTGAGATGAGCTATTAGCGCTCCTGATCTCTTTGGGCTCTTTTGTTTGCAGCATTTCATCCCTAGTCTTAAACTTCTGGACCTCTCTGTTTTGGCTTTTAACTGTCTATTGTTTAAGCTCAGTGCAAACCTAACTCAGCCCTCATGTTACCTGTATAGCTGATACAGCCTCTTACATAGGTTTCCACATACGAAGTAAAA
>UZAN01053394.1:6452-16588 GCA_900618425.1 Echinostoma caproni
AAAATAATTCGAGAAACTTGTCGATTACGGAATATTAGGTCACAATACTTATAAAAGTTGTGAACATGGTCCCATGAATAGTCCTTCACCAACTTCCAACTGATCGATCCTGAGAAACCAGACCTCGTCCCCACCGCATGAGAGACCTGAACCATAGATAGTGACCATTTGAAGCTTGATTGGGTTATGCGTACCCTGTTTATGACATACCGTGAGTATAGTCAGAGCGTTCGCCAAACACTCAGCGTCGTACTGTCCTTCTTGTTCCGGGACCAGTAAGGATTTTTACCAGTATACAATAATATACGCACAGGAGTGCATGCATGTATGCAGGTATGAATATGGACGTGTGCATGTTTTTATGATTGAACGTATTCGTGGATGCAGGTACAAGCACGTCGCGGTGGCATGAAAAATGTGACACGCAATCACGGGCGAGGGTAATCAGGAGTAGATTAAGGTGACTTCAGTCTGTCCTTTTTCGTGGTACATGTCCAGTCCTTCCCATATAAGCGTTCAAATGGCCACTACTGGATGGTACTAAAGAAAATCCCAATAAATGAGGCGCGAATTTCAAAAGCTGTCAAAGGGCCTCGAGAACACTAGAGCTCGATTGCGCAAGAAACTGGACGCTGGTTTGGCATCAGCCGCCGGTCCTGCGACCTGATCTGACCCAACCTGACTAGGGACACTGTCGTACTAGTCCCGCTCTACATGGCCTTCGTTCGGCCGCACCTAGAATACTGTGTACAAGCTTGGTTCCCAGCTCTGAAGAAGGATCAAAAGGTTCTGGAGAGGGTGCAGAGGAGGTTCATGCGTATGTTCCCGCACATTTGAGGTGCGACATATGCCAAACGTCTTCGGGGGCTGAAACTGTTCTCACTTGAACGGAGAAGGTTGAAGGGGGACCTGATTGAAGCTTTCCGTATATTGACGGGGTTCTCTCGTGGAATCTCCTACCTAATCCAGCGGAGCGACGTCCTCAAAAGAAGAGGGCACGGTAATATGTTATACAAGCCCCGGGCACTCAAACGCCTGAGAGCCGCCTTTTTTCGCACCGGGTAGTTAATACATGGTATACCTGGAATGAAAGACAAAAAAACGCGTTTGTATGTCCGTTGCGGGGGGGTTCTGTACATAATTTCAGGGCTAGCGCTTTCGCTACCATGGAGAGCGTAGAACATCATAAAATTCTTGGTTTCTGGCTGACCAGGTCATTCTCGCTCTCCTACCACCAACAAAAAGCTAGTAGATCAGCCTTGCGTGTTCTTAACGTCTTAAAACGCTCATTTCCTGGAATAGATAGAGGTGATTTTCAGATTCTCTATAGCATGTATATTTGACCCTTATTGGACTATGGGAGTAGAATTTCTCACTCCCGTTTGGTGAACGACTGTACGGCCCTCAAGCGTGTGAAACGGAGAGCGACAAAACTTGTGCATGGCATGTCCTCCACTTCTTACCCTGCACACCGTTCCCTCTTGAATCTAAGAGGTGGCATCTTCTCACTGTACAGTCTTTTCAAGTCTGGCAGGATTGATGACTTCTTTGTGCTCACTAGTACGGATAATCCTCGTGGGCATAGCACGAAGCTCTTCAAACCGCGTGCCCGTACATTAGTTCGTCAGTGCTCTTTCACCCACAGGGTCATTCCTCTTTGGAAAAGCCTCCCTCGTGAAGCAGTTAATGTCCCCTAAATATCCGCTCTCAAAAAGAATCTAGACCTGGATCTTGGTCTAATTCCTAAACGGTAAGATCTCCCTGTCCCACTGTGTTATTTTTGTTCCGTGTTTTCTCTGAACTTTCCGATTTGTTGCACTGCATGCAGATACTGCACCCCCTCCCATGCTCTTACCTCACTTTAGGTAACCTTCTTATACAAACAGGACGCGGACTGCAATCTAATTATATAACATCCACCGCAGTGGAGCCTTGTCCGTACCCGGCTCACCGGGACGCAGGACCAAAAGAAACCTTGTAAACCACCAAGATCCGGAACCATTGAGCATAGTTTCACAATCATCTAATACTTCAAGATTTCCTTTTCCAGAATCGTACTTACTCACGTTGCCGTGAACGAAATAATAATTGTTGCCTCGCCGTGGTACTCCAAAGCTCATTGATACAAGAAACTGGTCTGCTTTTGGCTTCGCCACAAGTCCTGTGACCTGTTCTGTCCTGTCCTGTTTTGTTCTGACCTGAATCTGACCTGTAGTGCTAAAAGTCATAGAGAAGGTTCTGTGCGCCAGGATCGACGAAAACGTAGTGACCGTAGGCGGATTGACGATTGATCAACACGAGTTCAGAAGGAGGAAGTTATGCCTGTGAAACATCCTCTGTTTTCTTGATGAAGTAACAAAGGGGATCGACAGGGAGGAGGAAGTTGGGGTCTGCTACTTAGACTTCCAGAAAGCGCTTGACTCCATCATTCATAGACTACTGATGATGATGTTGAAGGCTTTCGGGCTGCCTCAGGGACTGCTAGAATGGATACGCAGCTGCTTGACAGGTCGGAGGTTTGTTGTGAAGGTAGAAAACAGCATATTAAGCCAGGGACGAGTGCTTAGTGATGTGCCACAGGGCTCTGTCCCAGGTCCATTACGTTTTCTCCTTTACATAAACGACTACAGCGCCGATCTGGAAAACCGCTGCTACAATTTTGCTGATGATGTGAAAATCGTCGGGGAGTTCGTCTAAGGGGATCTTGACAAAATATATGCGTGGTCAGTAAATGGGTTCTGCCCCTGAATACCCTGAAATGACAACAGCTGGTCAGAACTGGAGGCGTGCGATGGGACAGGACACTGGAACTCCTGAACCAGTCCCAACAGATACCCACGGTAACCATAGCCCGAGACCTAAGTGTCCTTATTAGTGCGGACTTCAAGCTTGGACTTCATTGTCGAGAGGCAGCTAAAAAGGGCATCCAGAGCCTTACAATAACTAAGACGTGCGGTAAGCTCTAGAAAACCCGAAGTCATGCTCCCTCTTTACATGGCTTATATACGCCCGTACCTCGAGTACTGCGTCCAGGCTTGAAGCCCGTTTCTGAGACAGGACATGAAAATGCTAGACTCAGTGCAGCGTCTCTTCTTCAGGTAGTTTGCAGGCTTAAGACATCTGTCCTACGAGAGGCGTTTTGAAGCCTTGAACCTTTTCTCATTGAGCAGGCGTAGGCGATGTGGAGACTTGATCAAAGCGTATAAAATCCTGAGAGGGTTTATGGATGTACCAGATGGAGCGCTGCTCAAGCTCAATGAAACAACGAACCTGAATAGGCACGCTCTGAAACTGGTTAAAGAGAGCAAAGACTCGGCTTACTGCGTCCTCGTTCACAGAAGGAGTTGTGAATGATTGGAATAGACTACAGGACAAAGTCATCGCTACCACTTCGACAGCAGACTTCAAACGCAGATTAGACATGGACCAGGGTGTTTGAGGGGACGGGGACTGCGTGGAACAGTTTGAATACAGCTGGCTCCGGACCACCATCCAGTTACTGCTAAAATCTCCATCATCCACATCCTCCTCTCCACTTTGCTTCTTCTTTTAACCTCTCTAGGAGCTCTATGCTTATCTTTCACTTATCCTCTACTTCTATTTGACACCTTTACCTCTTTACCTCAACTTCTTAGGCCCAATGGATGGTCTAGTCGTCCCATGAGTCCGCAAGCTGCAACACCATTTTCGACAAACTCCCTCGGACTGGCGCCTCAAACTGAAGAAACCAAGGGCACACAGAACGATCGAGGCCAAGTTCTTCTCACTGCGTACCAACAATACCTATAAGAAGCTGGCAGATGAGATAGTCAACTGTAGTGGTGTGCATGCCCTGAAAAGTTGCTTAACGCATCTTGGAACACACTCTTTCTCGAGTGTCCCTAGAAACAGCATCAAACAGGTCACGCTGACAGCCACGCGTCCAGTCCTCTTGCAACTTATTTTTACCCTTCAATCAATTTCATTTCCAAGGTACCCAGTCCCCTTACCCATCCCAATTTCCTAGGACAAGTAATTTTCCATTCTCACAGTTCTTTCCTTTTATGGGTCACCTGAGCGGGAGAGATGTAGGCTGTCGCACTGTCCCTGAAACTATCTCTGATATCGTTCGGTTACCCATGGGACCGTAAGCATTGTAATCCTTTTGCAGGTCTAACCTCGGAAACACTTGGAACGCAAAGGAATGTCGAAGCAATATGTCGCCCGCCTAGAGCTCACCTGGTGCAAGAAACTGGACTCCAGCTGGCTCTGCCACAAGTCCTGTGTCCTGTCCTGTCTTGTCCTGAAAGGGGGTTTCTCCTTCTCGTTGTATACTATTCTTTTATTTGAAGGAGAGTTTTCCTCTTCTTGTTGTCGGAGCACCAGGGGATCCACGGAGCCCATCGATGCAGGAAGCTGGACAATTTGGCACATTGCTGTTATGTTCTGTGAATCGACCTGAAGCACGGTACGTTAGCGCCCGGTTTGAATTTTCAAAGTGCTGATGATCGAAAGTATTTTTATTCAGCTAAATGTGAAATATCTATAGATATTTCAAGCTATATATAGTGAAGTATCCAGTTTCACTATAATAATAATAATAATGTATATTTCACAAAGCCCGTAAAGCATACACAAAGCATGATCATATGTTCAAAATAATCATATGTACATCAAAAGTGCAGATATATAGAAGGTCCAATTAGAAGATATACACAATGGAGACGGCGGAGGACCAGAATGAAAACGCAGTGCAAACGGAACACAAAGCGGACAAGTTCACATACGTAGATGTGGAGGATGGAGGAATACACTGGGTAAGCATGTCAACGGAAATTAAAGGAAGAGCGGACCTTGTATCGAGAAGATTCAACGTGCGGAATTTATGGGAGGAAAACACGGATCGACGGTCTGTGAGACAAAAAACGGGAGGAGATGGAGACTCGCGGATAGAAATGAATGGGGAAGAGGGATACAGAGGGTTCACATTATTGTCAAAGTTTCTCTGTCAGTTGCATAACAGTTTGCTTCTGAGAGCACATTTATTGGTTTCGGGGCTTCGATCGGCAATGGATTCATTTACATTATTTAGGCGTTGGTTGCTTTGGTGTTGGACTGACTACACGCTAGACACCAAACCTTAAAACAACTTGTAGGTGAGGCAGGTAGTGTGATCCTCAACGTATTCTGGAATGCGGACAAATGTAACCAAAAAGATGGAGATAGCCGTGCCAAACAACCATTGCCGGAATCCATTGTGGGTGTAGACCCCAAGCCTTCCGCAGGCCCAAACCAAACGAATCTGGAACAAAAAAGCGATACAGAAAGTCTGGGGTAATACCCAGCTGAGAAAAGGGTGAGGAGGGAGAGAGAATGTCACAAATACTGTGCAGAGTGCAATAAAGCAAGGTAGAATGTATACGTACAAATTTTTAGTTATATACATAGTAGGCAAAAGTAGGTCACAGTAATTTCAAAAGCATGTACCTGCAGAGAGGTTGTTCCACAGATCTAGCTTTGGTGCACGTTTGGCCGTTGGAGGTCGATTCGGTGGAGTCNTACAGCAAGTTCATACACTTGTAAAATACATGTTTCTCTGTCAGCTGCATAACAGCTTGCTTCTGAGAGCACATTGATTTGGGTTCGGAGCTTCAATCGACAATGGAATGATTTAGATTATTTAGGCGTTGATCGCTTTGATATGGGACTTACTACACGCTAGACACCCACCCTAAAACACCTTTAAGTTGAAGCAGGGGGTGTGATCCTCAACCTGGTCCGGAATGCGGACGCATGCAGCCAAAACGGTGGAGACAGCCGTGCCCAACAACCATTTCCGGAGCCAAATTGTTCATTGTGGTTGCAGATCCAAGCCTTCGTCAAGCCCAAACCAACCGAATCTGGAACAAGAAAGCGATTCACAACAGTCTGGGATGATACCCATCTGAGAAGCAGTGGGGGGTTGAGAACATGTCACGAATACTATGCACCGTGGAATAAAGCAAAAAAGTATGTATACCTACAAATATATATACAGAAAGTAAGCAATAATAGGTCACAGTACTTTTACAAGCACGTACCTACAGGGACATTGTTCCACAGATGGAGCTTTGAGGCTTAGTTCGCGTACTGATACGAAATTGGTTGAGAAAGTGGACACTGCATTTCATGCTGAATGTTTTGAAAATCCTTCCGAACCCATAATTATTTATGGTGAAATAATTTTATCTGTGTGTTGCTCTCATATTGACATTTTTCGATCACAAACACCATACATCATTTTTTATCTGTTAATTTGGAAGCCCGGCACATTTGAATTTCGCGTGGTTTGAGAACGGGAGCGACTGTTTGCCTCTCTCTGGACATCTTTTTTGGCTCGCTTGCTTGAGTACTTTTGGCCGCATATTTGAGGTTTGCTTTATTGTACATTTGTAATGATTTCGGTAATTCAGTACCGTAGAACATTGCGGATCAATTGTGTTTTTACTTCGGGATTCATATCGGTTCGGCTACGCGTCACTCAAGTGCAAATTGTTTGACGCACAGACACTGATACCTGGTGAGCATGTGCCACGGGGTTTCAACTTGTGATGCTCTTTTTCTATATTGCTTTTCCCATACGATACATGATCTGAACTCATTATTAATAGAACAGCCATGGTTTCGTATCCTGACACGTATGGAGCCAATGATTATGGTAGGGTGGTTACCAATGGCATCTAGTGTAATAGATGTGGTTCGTGGTACCACGAAAAATGCTCCAAGATGTCTAAGCCGTGCTATGCGATGCATCGTCAACGTGAATGTTTGAAGTGGATATAAGCACACTGCGAGGCTCTGGTAGAGGAATGCTCGCGCATTCTGGAAGGAGCTTTGGTAGGGGCCAATGACCACCAAGTCACCACAAAATTCAAATACTCGTGCGCCGAGACCACCAACGAAGCGGGTGGAGGCGGTGAGATCAAGCGTTAAAAATGTTACGAAGGAAAACAATGGAAAGGAGGAAATCACGAGCACCAAACCATCAAAGGGGCTACGGTTAGATCGTTGGAGTCAATAGAAGTGGCTGCTTGTATAGAACAGTTGAAGAGAAATCTCCGAGAACTGGAACGCAGCACTCAAGCACTATTGGGTCTGACGAGATCCGTCTTGTTATATAATATTGCGAAGCCAACGATTCATGATGCTAAAGCGCAACGAGAGGCGGATTGCAAACACGCTCAAGATGTTTTCCGACTGGCGGGTATGCCGGCTAACACGTCCTATATTAAGTGTCACAGGGTTGGGTTAAGGAGGTAAAACCAGACAGTCAGACCCAGACCCAAACTAGTTGTATTATACAGTACATACAGTCAAGACCTTCAGCTATCTAGGGCTGTTGCAGTGGACATGAACACCAGAGGGTGCATCAAAGTTAGCCCTGATACAGTTCATCACGTCCAGCGGGGCGTCATTCCCACTGTTCCTGCAACAGGAATAAGGCAACAGAATCAGCCCAGAGTTATTCTGAGTAAACTGAACTTCCTTATGGCACACGGAGTAGGAGTGGTTGGGGCGTGCCAACTCATGGTGATCCAACAAAGTCTACCAGCTGGATCAAAGTTGAGAAAGTCCACACCCCTAAAACGAAAATCATAGGGGCCAAAGGCGATAAAAGAAGGGAGAAAAAGCGGAGGCAGTCCCGAGGTGGTGTCTCTGGGAAGAAAGCAGATAGCAGAAGGGCAGACGGTCCACCAAAGACCATTCCGTTGGAGCCATTCATGGCTAATGGAGCAAAAATGATGGCTGAGCCTCAGGTCACTGATTACAAGGTGAAATCAGCATCCGTCAGTTGGGTCATAGTAGTAGCTAGGAGTATCCAGGACTACCTGTGACGATTTTTGAAATCTTTTGTACACAATTCTCTTCTAATTCTATTATCTTCCATTTCTTATCTCTTCTTTCTCTTTTGTAAACTTAACATTTAACAGTTGTTTTAATCGGCCTCATTACCCGCTCGGTATCTTTGCGGACTCGATCCGTGATTTTCTCACTTGTTTGTCATTCTGTAACTGGGACCTACGATGGTTTCGTAAGTCGCAAATATGTATTGATGTATGTCTATAATTTAAACGAAATTTCAACTTTCCTTCAACCGTTTTCCTACGTGTGGGAAATTCGGTCACTCGAAGTCGAGACATTGCGATGCGTATTGAACGTTGTTCGGATTGCCGTTGCACTCCCCTCCACTGAGTAAAACACTGTACATGAATAGAAAGCAACGAGCGTTGAGGACCCAAAGGATCTTAATTTTGGGTGATTTCAATCTTTCGGAGATCTGCTGGGTAGAGGGAGAGGCTCCCGTTGGGACGAAGGGAGAAAGCTTTCTCACGTGGTTACATGAGTATGCGCTCATTCAGCACATCATGCAGGCCACAAAGTTTCGCAACCAGCAGAGGGCCTCCGTCCGACATAAGTGAGGTAGCATTGAAGACTCTACTGGACAGTAGTGATCATGGGGTACTTAGATTAGTATAACCCTTGAAACACAGCAAACCGGCTGCCCCACTTAATCGGTGCTGTAGCCGTTGTTGCCCTACAAGAGGCCGCAGAGCACGTAGATTGGGTACCACTAGCTCCGGAGCCAACGTTGGAAGAGCGATAGTCTTTCATTAAGGTAGGGCTGCGTAGACTAACCGATAGGCTTGCACCCTTCAAACATAGGAGCAATAGGCAACGACCAACTTGGTGGGAGCCCGTAGCTAGATCGGGCACTAGTAGTCCGAGGGAGATTGTAACGATAAAAACGCTATTGTCCAGATCCGAGCGAAAAGAAAAACGCCTCGTCTGTGTGCGTTCAATCAAACAACCCTTCGCTCGTTTTGGATAGCGATAACCAAATCTCACAGCAACGCGTAGCTCAAATAATCGAGAACCAAGTCAATCGAAAAATAATCTATGGTACTATTTTGGCATCAATCAATAATACGTAAGGCAGTCATACCTCTGATAGTGAGGATGATTCACTATCCAGAAAAAAGGTTACAGATATTCACAGAAATCATCTGCGGTAATAAAAAGTAAATAGGAAAATAAGTGATTTCAATTACTCAGATATTTCTGAACAAATCGGAAAATTCTGCACGCTTCAACAGATCAAGCAAAGTAAGCTTAAGCGTTACAACCAAAAGGAATTCAATATAACCGAAAGCAACGGTTAGTTCAACAACGACCGTCCAATCAAAACTTTGGTCGTAATAAAACAAGAAAACGCACTCAATCTCATTTACATATAAGCACAAAGCACTTGAAGCGTGTGTCAAATAGATATACTTTACTGTAACAGAACGTTCAGAATAGAAAATTCACCGAAGTGAAAACCACTGTCAGAAAGAATGCACGATAAAATGGCAAAGAAAGAAAAGGAAATGCAAAGGAATTGAGAGGAATTTTTGATCCTTTGGACTGTTACAGAAATTCTTGGCCCGCTTTAGTGTGTACCGGACTGCCGTTGCGTGATGAATCTAAAAGAGAACGCGCAACAGAGCTCAATTCCTTCAAATGGAGGCGAAGTATGAACATGAGTAAAACGTAAAGCATAAATCGAAAAGATTTTATTCATACGTGTAGGCGAACAAGAAAACTAAGGAGGAAGTGGGTACACTGCATGTAACGGAAAGCGTAATGGCTACTACCGATTAGGAAAAGGAAAATGCACTCCTAACATTTTTCAAAGGAATTCATCGGGCACCAACAGCAGAACAGACTGTGGACTGCAGTCTGGCTAGAATAAGGTAACAATTCACGGAGTTCATTCTCTGCAAAAATGACGTGGTTCGAGAGCTCAAAGTCCTAAATAGGCATTAAGCAGTAGGACCGGATAGATTGCATCCAGCTGTGATTTAGCCTCTAGCAAATGCATTAGCGGGACCGGTGGCTAAGTTATTTAAGGAGTCCATCGGTACTTGCAGGCTCCCAGGGGACTGGAAAACGTCCCTAGACACCACGTTTGCAACTATAGGCCGGTAAGTTTGACCTCGGTCTACTGCAAGTGTCTTGAGCGGATAGTCAGGAAAGAGATATGTTCTTATATGATGCCTTATGATTTAAGAAACTATCGCGCGGTTGAAATTTTTGTCGTGCTCTGATTCGCTTATTGTGTCGATCGTAAAAGTGAA
>UZAN01053395.1:0-13486 GCA_900618425.1 Echinostoma caproni
GGCGGTGCCATGTGTCTCTTATCTATGTTGCTTGCTGACGAGATTGACTTTTCAGAATTCTGGGGTTTCACTCTGTCTGGTGGGCGAGAGCGTTTATCGGGGACAGAAAATGGGGTTGGCGCAACTTACTTTTCTTACAGTCCTGTCCTGGCATTCGCTCTTGGAGTAACCTGGCGACGCTTGACATGTCGGGTTTTGGCGCAAAAAGATTTTTTTCTTAGGTTTTTGGTTTTGGAGAAATAAGATTTAGGTTGCGCCGGGGTATGAGCTGAGGGGATTGCCTTAGGTAGTGGATTACCAAGTATCCCCTTCATCCCAGCTATTGGTCGAATAATGGGCATCTTGATTGGGCCTTTGACCTCCTTTGCTGGAGCGTTGGATGGTTTCATAGGTGATAATAACTTGCGGTTGAAGATCCCGACCATGGTTGGTTCATCCGTGGTTATTTCGGCGAAGCTTTTGTCAGGAGTGCTGGCGACTAACGGTGCAAAGCATAGATTCTTGTCCATTTGGGAGAGGAGATTTGTGATACCTTCTTAATATCCAGACGCGTAAGGTTGACTGTGATACGCGTTCACAGTTTCTCATCTATTTCTGCGCCACCAGGTTTTTGTCAGATTTCCTGACATGGAGAGAAATCTCGCGGGCTACACCTATGACATACTTACATCTTTTGATTATATTTGCCTGAGCAAGACAGTGCCATACTGTTGCGCTCTGGCTGAACTCGACCACGATACCTGTGATCCTTTTCTTGGTTTTTGTTCGAAGAGATGAATACATGATTGGGTAATTTGAGGCTATCCAGGATTTTCTTGAACCTATGAGCTGGGGGTGTTTCCCCTGGAAACTTTCCCCAGATTATCATGCGTTTACTGCATGCCTCTGTCTCAGACAGCTTATTGGCGTTGTCTAAGATGATTGGGTCTGATACCTTGAGGGTCATTTTACTGGCTTCGAATTGGAAAGAGAGACCTACAAGTAGTGCTTCCACCTCCAAAAACTCAGCCTTCAGTTTGGCAAATTTCGTCCTTAGACTTAAGATTGCCTTGCTCTGTGATAAGATTATCCTGTTTTGTATCACTGGGGAAGTGTTAATTACCGTGTTATCAAGAGGCATAGGTAAAGTTTCCTCATTCAGAGATACATCCTGGATTGAGACAGTATCGTTATTTCCTGCTATCATTTTAGTTTTGATATAGCGATGATATACGAAAAATACGAAAAAGCACTAAATGGGAAATACAGTAGAGAGATACAGTAGAGCACGTAACAGTATTACGCACTAAATTTTGACTGTTGGGAAACAGGGAGCCGCGGCCAGAAATGTGATACCAAAGTTGTCAGAAAAACGATTAATAGCAAATAAAGCGAAAGGTTATTTCGAAAAAGTATACCTTTAGATTCAAAAGACGAATTATCAGAGCAAGCACTCAAACATTTCAACTTGGCGCCAACTCACCACCTTCGTGAGGCGTCTAAACTCGGATGCGGAGCAGTATACCATTTACGTTGTGTGCAGAATTGTAATCCGTCTTTGTGCGTACTGGCAATTGCTAAGTCTCGGGTTACTTCTTTACAAACTGTATGCATACCTCGTTTGGGACTGAATGCTTCCGTGTTTGTGGTTGAATTAGCAGAACTAGTAAACAAGGATTGTGAGATTACGCTTGCTGATGCAATTTACTGGACTGATCCTACGATAGTTTTGCATTATCTGAGGGATGAGAAAAGTCGATTTTCAACTTTTGTGTCCAACAGAATTTAAAATATTAACGGTCGGACACAACTGATGAATAGAAGCAAATCAGCGAGGAAGATAAACCTGCCGACCTCACGACATTTTCTAAAGTAGAAAAATGTAAAAAATTGCCAATTAGCTCCGACTTTCGATGATGTTAGGGATTTGCAAGTTCTCACCCCAAAAAAGTTGTTATTACTCAGAAATTATTAAACGGAGATAAACCATCTGAAAGTTCGCAGTCGTATCTGGCGAAGAGTTCAGGTATTCGTTGATACCTTTTGGAAACGATATAAGTCTGAATGCTTGGCCACTCTAAAGGAAAATCACAAGTGACAGGAAGGAGGTAAGGAGTTGAAGGCGGGAGACATGGTGATTGTGACCACTGAAGGTGTCCATAGAACTTGATGGTCATTAGGAGTTGTTATTGGGATTCCTCGTAGTGAATATGGGTTAATTAATGGTTCGCACATCTCATGAGACCCTGCGACGCGATGTTCACAAATTAGGTTGGCTAGAAAGTGATGATGTTTAAAAGGAAAGGTTCATCTTTGATTTTGGCCGATTGTTCTATCAGGGATTATTCCCTACAAGCATTGCTTTTCAAGATTACTTGATGTGTTCTGCTGATCACTTATTTTTAGCTAAGATTCACTTGTGCAACCTACCTGCGTATATATGACTGAGCCTGTGGGACTAGCATCAGTTCGTTGAAAGATGAAACACAGATGTCGTCTGGACAGTCAGTTCCCTTGTTGTCTGTTCATGTCCCGTTTATTGGGGTGTTTCAGTATTCAAAAAAACATTTTGCAGGAATGTTGTAGATGATGACGGTTCTCCGTCAGCCTCATTGTAGAGATAAAACATGATGGTGCACTTACCACTGGGTTAGACCTGGGCAAATCCTCGATCTGTTTAGACCAAGCCCATATAATGGTTGGTCCACAATGATAAACATGGCATCAATATTGGGTGCTATATTGCTTTGGGAGCTCACACTGATCGGGTGTGGGAAACAGGTTAAGTCGTTGGTTCATGCCACTTAGCTGTGGGGCCACCACCTGCACCAAGACGCCTCAAACAAAATAGGACCAGGTGTCATATCACTCTATCGTGGTGAATAAAAGAAGTACAACAAGACGGGTCACCCTTGGTTATGAGCAACACTTGAATTGATTTGGTTCATTTGCCGGCATTCATCGAACTCATGAAGAAATCAAATTTCTCTTTGTCCGTTTGAACGTTGTCTCATGAGGCTGACAAGAAAGAAAGCATCTGGTAGATGAAAGCACGTGATACCAAGAAGCTCTGGTCGGGTGCGAATAGTGGTTTTACATGAGGTTACTTTTATCAATCACGTTGATATTATTCTTTATAATTACTTGTTCACCATGTGTATTTAGTCTGAATGTCAGTTTGTTTACAAACAGTTACAGTTACATTACGGGTGGTTATCATATCAAAGCCGAGTGGCTTTCTGGAGGGGAGTGTTAAGGCGGCTGGAAGCACAGTAAATGATTACCAAAACAACATTTTGTTGACTAAAATAAGTTTTTGTCTTAAGTTTCTGTCTTTGAATTTGGCCTTTGTTTATCTGTACTATTTATTTTTTATTCCTGAAAAATAACGGTTTCAAATCTCGTTTGATTCCGCTCGGTTGAGCATTAAAATTCCACTTGTTCGCTTAATTGTACGGTCCGCCTACTCAAGATCATGATCAAGCACGTATACTAGATTTATTGTATCACTGTGCAATTTCAGATACCGTATTATACGTGACTCCACTATTGATCGGTGTTTGTTGTGTTCTATTGTTGTTAGACGTTCCAGTTAAGCGCTGTGTTTCCGATAAAGAAAAGTACCAATTTCGGGATCACGACGTTATTCGGTTGAACGATACGCGTATAAAACAGTTCGAAAAGGCGACCGTAACAGGTAGCTCGAAGCAGTGTTGTGAGCTGTTGCTTTGAACTTGACAAAACCGCAGACGTGTACTATCGCTCTGCGGAACCATCACATGTTCGCTTTCCTTTTCCAGAACCGCACTCGCTTGCGTTTACTTGAACGAAAGTATACAATTTTCGCAGTGCCTTGGGGTTAAGTCGGTCTCGTGCTCAGTGAGCACTAGATGAGTTTCCGTCAAGGTCAGGTAGAAGACCTCATCCATTAACATTCTACATAACGGTATGCGTATGTTTTACCTTATAAACTGAGGTGAAAGAAATGAATGCACCACCGTGTAGTACGTCCTGAAAACGTCCAAAACATTTCCAAAAGAGACCACCATAGGAACACTGCAAAGCTTGTGGTAACAGGTTCTTTTGTGAACCACATTTATGTAATTTTGACCATTGCTCAAGTACGAGCGCAGGAATACAGTTGAACAGTGGCACTCCTAACTATCTCTCATTTCAACACAATCGGATGCCGAGTAACTGAGATATATTTCGAGGACCTGCGTTCGTCACCAAGCAGTTAACCTACCACAAGAACCCGGGGCTACTCAAAACTTCCGTTCCCAAGCCCATCAATCCCCGTGAATGTAAGGGAAAGCTTCCAACCATGTGTCAAGGTCATCCACTTTTTACTCTTCCGAGTACTCGGAAAGAGGGACTAGTCGGGATCGAGCGGAAAACCAGCTATTGTGTTGAAATATAATTCTTTCAACATATTTTAGGCTTAAATCCAGTCATTCAACCTGTGTCCCTAAAGCATTCTGTTGTTTAACTGCTCTAACGACGCGTTGTCGCCATTGTTCTGGTTTTGGCAATTCCATCACTGATTTTCTAGATCATGGCGGATGACATCGATGTTGAGGCGATGCTGGAGGCGCCTTACGCGCGTGATGTAAGTTAACTACTTTTTCTGGGGAGGCTAGGTAGCGGGTTTATCGACGTGCAATAATTTACGGAACATTCTTTGTATTTTGTTAGGCTGACCGAGGTTAACGACGTTGACGTCGACCCGGGCGTCGGACCCCTTCCTCCCCCAGCTGTAGTTGTCGCTTGATTATTTCGGTATGTTACACCAACGGGATTATTTTCTGCTTGTCTTTTCTTATCCCTCTCCACACCCTTGAAACTGCTAATGATGTTGTCAATCGATAGGGCCATGCCAAGTCCAATGGTCATCGGAGGCGCGATCGCTCCCGTTCCAAAGAACGCAGTCGAAGGTACAGTTGTGCTTTCAAATAATCATTAGCTCTTAGACATCGTTCACGCAGCCGCAGCTACGATCGACGTCGGGATCGTGAATTCGACGACAGGGGTCGGTATGATCGGTCGCACCACCACGGACATGACCGAGATAGGTATCGGTCCTCTCGGTATGATGATTCCCGCGAGTATGAAAGAAGACCTCATCGCAGCAGTGAAAGAAAACACAAATCGTAAGTGGCTGTTTCAAATCGTCATCATATTTTTTAGGCCCGAGCTAACGCCTGAGGAACGGGACGCAAGAACCGTCTTCGTGTGGCAACTGTCTGCTAGAATCCGACAACGCGACCTGGAAGATTTCTTCACATCCGTTGGTAAAATTAAGGATGTACGTCTCATCATGGACAACAAGACAAAGCGTTCTAAGGGGATAGCGTACGTTGAGTTCCGAGAAGTAGAGTCAGCTCAACTAGCCTTGGGTTTGACTGGTACTCGCTTGCTTGGTGTTCCAATCCAGATTCAGCAGAGCCACGCGGAAAAAAATCGTGTGAATGCCACTCCCGCCGTCCCACGTCCAGCACAGCAAAATAGGGGTCCAATGAAACTGTACATTGGTTCACTTCATTATAACATCACAGAGGAAATGCTGAAGGGGATTTTCGAACCATTCGGGAAGATCGAGGAAATCAAGCTGATAAAGGATTTAACCACCGGTCGCTCCCAAGGTTACGGCTTCGTTACCTATGCAAATAGTGATGATGCAAAGAAAGCACTAGACCAACTGAACGGTTTTGAACTTGCCGGTAGACCGATGAAGGTACGTGGTATTGTTCTAATTAATTGTTGCTTTCCAGGTAAACCATGTCACCGAAAGAGGTGAGTACGGAAGTCTTGGTGCTCTGGATAGTGACGAAATCGATCGTGCTGGTGTCGACTTGGGAACTACTGGTCGTTTATCTCTGATGGCGAAACTCGCAGAAGGTACTGGTCTTGAAATCCCGAAGGCTGCTCTTGCACAACTTCATATATCCCAGGCCAATCCGGCACTTGGCTCAGCCGGGAGTGTTAGCTCGTCTTCCGCAATCGCACCTCCCGTATGCACTCAGTGTTTTATGTTATCCAATATGTTTGACCCGCATACCGCAACGCATACTATGTTCAATGAAATTCGGGATGACGTAATAGAAGAGTGCACCAAGGTTGGTGGCTGCTTGCACATCTTTGTGGATCAGACAAGCGCTCAAGGAAACGTCTATGTCAAATGCCCTAGTATCGCTGTTGCCACACAGTGCGTCAATATGCTTCATGGCCGTTACTTCTCTGGTCGTTTGATCACAGCGGCGTATGTGCCCTTAATCAATTACCATCAACTCTTCCCAGATTCCACAACCGCCAAAACTCTACTTCAACCCTCCAGCTAAAGATGTATATAATTTACATAAGTTATTTCGAATATTCAAGTATTGTACATGTTATCTATCTATGTTTCTACACGAGGGACATTCTTTTGAACAAAAATTCAAAAATGCGCTCTAGATTGATGTTCTTCAGTCAAGTGTCTATTCGGTCTCGGTATCTAATGTCGCCCTTCAGGGTTTCGTCATCGGTCTTATTAGCCTTCAGAGGTTGAGTGGCGTGTTAGGGTTTGTTGTAGAGAGAGGTTTTCCTGGTGCTCTGGTTGTGCCTTTGACCCTACTCTTACGATTCATATCTAGTACCGGATTAACTAGATGTCAGTGAGCTATATGTTTATCAAAATGAGGCCTTCCGAGTGTTTCCCAGATTCCACAACCGCCAAAACTCTACTTCAACCCTCCAGCTAAAGATGTATATAATTTACATAAGTTATTTCGAATATTCAAGTATTGTACATGTTATCTATCTATGTTTCTACACGAGGGACATTCTTTTGAACAAAAATTCAAAAATGCGCTCTAGATTGATGTTCTTCAGTCAAGTGTCTATTCGGTCTCGGTATCTAATGTCGCCCTTCAGGGTTTCGTCATCGGTCTTATTAGCCTTCAGAGGTTGAGTGGCGTGTTAGGGTTTGTTGTAGAGAGAGGTTTTCCTGGTGCTCTGGTTGTGCCTTTGACCCTACTCTTACGATTCATATCTAGTACCGGATTAACTAGATGTCAGTGAGCTATATGTTTATCAAAATGAGGCCTTCCGAGTGTTGCACAAAGCAGGTTCGCTGTATTATAGATTTTATATTTTATCAGCCTAAGGCCGGACTGCAAAATCAAGGCACAACAATCTTTATGAAGAGAGCGGTCGGACAACCAAAGCCTGACCCACAGCAGACAGATGGGTGTCCTGTGAAAACCGCAATCCATCGGGCCCGGTGTCCAGTTCGTCGAATGGACGGAGTCAAAAGTCCAAGGTGCTCAATACACTTCGATGTTCAATCGAGCCGGTGATCACTGCCACGACTGGGAAGGTCTGTGTTTGAGGTTTGTACGCCTTTTGGTTCGTTTGGCATCAGTGTTTTAGCCAACTCCCCTAGGTGGACTGTCAATGGTTCACCGATCCGGATGTTGGCTTTTCTTCCTCACTTTGGTGGGAGTGCCAATGGAAGGCGCTGGGTAGGGCTTCCTCAGCAGAGGCGCTTGGTCGTCTGGGAGCATTTCGCGAGGTGCAAGGGAGGGGTGACCAGCCGCAACCCGAAACGCCCACCGTCGACCATGCCGAGGCTTTTCTAGGCTATTTTTAGCCGTTACCAGTGGGATTCCTCGGCCGTTTTGCATAATCATGCGTTTCAACTTTACACTGCAATGCACTACTTACGCGGTCAGAACTCGGACACGTCTTTCTCTTAGTTCTCCCGATACCGAAGCTAAAATTTGTGTGGAAGTATCGGCCTTCTGTCCATTATCTGCCACCTACAATCAGCTTTTTGTTTCAGATCAAGTGTGAGCCTTTTATTACTTCCGGACCTCTGTCAGTCCATGAATGATTTGACAACACTCGGCTTTTTATTATACATTTTTGTGATGAACAGCTGAAGGGGTGGATTTCAGTTACGAGGACTCGCTGTTCAGTGATGGAAACCGGGAACCTAAGCCCCGTGACTTGGAGTGGCGAACCACATAAGGTCCCGCTGTGTTAGGCTTTGTATTGAACCAGGCGACAGCAAGGCTGCCTACCACCAAGTGGTCTCATGGTGCTTGACTGTTACTAGATTGTAGAACTGCTAGTTTCGTTGATTGTTTCATGTCTCCAATTTGCATATACTACAGGAGGCTTCCATACTTCATCCTGCACTTTTGTGAATAAGTGAGATTGCGCCTGTTGGAATGCTCATTTTGTTAGGTTTACTGGTACCCATCATGCGTTGCAATTAGCATGGATGCGTCGGTCGCCTTGGGTTTTCATGTGTTGATTGGTCATTATGATGTTTGTTACCGTTTCAGTTGTAGTGTTTGGCCCATTTGGAAGTGAGAACCATGTTAGAGAGAATGTGGTGGTGATGCAGGTTTGTGAATATATCATTCATCCCTGCTGACAACCGTGTACCAGTTTTGAGTCATTTTGTAGGCGCTACTGTTTTGGTTATCCGGGCACGGAATCCACAGGAGACTGGTGTAGTAATCCTCTAGGGCTGAGCCGCAATTTCCTGGTTGGCATCTCAATCGTTGCGTGTACATATCTGCACACTTTTATCGACAAACTAGTAAATGACTGTCGGGACAAAGCATTAAAGTGAGGGCAAAGGATTTAAGTGAACTGTTCCGCTTTAGGTGGAGTGAGTTTTGTAGGTGTGCTATCGTCACGTCAGCTTCTATGATAAAGTGTGATATCGGGCGAAGAGAATGAGCAATGGGGATGTGCTGGACGAAGAACTATCATCATCGTCGTACAGCGAAATACAGTGAAGCGAACTTCACTGACCGCTGCCAAACTCGGAATGCATACAAGGTTAGTGGTAAAATTTAAGGTGGACAGGGGTTGGGTCTCTCTTGAGGGAGGGAGAAAAAGGTGAGCCACTGGTCAACACAGAGCACACAATCGAGCTCTGCATACATACGATTTCAAGCATTCTGACCTGGTAAGAAACGACAACAAGAACGTCACTGCTGCTGGTTCGCTGCCATATCCTTCAATGTCTCCAACCAACCAGTTGTGGAGTCTTTCGGACCCGAACCTGGAAGGTGAGAGACACCTACTCCACCTAATGACCCTGTGCATTTCTTCATGCCTCGTCTCCACGTCATCTGTTGACTATTATGTAATCAATAGAAGGGAGCCGATCTAAAGTTGGTTCCAACGGCACTTCTCAACTGTATCTAGAATGTGGTTACCCTTGGAGCATAGTAGCGTCCAGCCTTCACTGGAATGTCGACACTGGCGCCTTAAATCATTTGTTTTATTAGGCCTTGTGTGATGAACATCCCCCCAGGCACCTGGTGCCCACTCACGAAAACCCCTGAACTGACGAGCCACTGTGGAGACTGCAGTCTCATGTGGAGCTTTGAATGCTGACGGTCCATCTCATTACGGGTTATGGACTATGGGTGGGCTCCCAATCTCAATCTTACTATCAGCTTGCGGATTGTAGGTGGTTGTATGACTGACAGCCACTTCTTTATCTTCTACGAAAGTTATTAGTTTCGGCGGTAACAACGATGGACTCAATCCGAGTAGATATATGCCGCGTACCAAAGATCTAAAACAGTCAGCTGAGGCGGTTAATGACCCGAGACGAGTGCGTATCTGGACAAGCGAATGGGAACCGCGAGTATTCGTATATAAGCGTCAGAATGTACGGATTACGAGACGTTGATGCTAATGACCCTTTGAAGTCGACAGCCTTTCAAGTGGTTACGTAGCCTTGAGAAAGCGCGATTTCATCTCGGTGCATATGGTGTCATTATTTCAAATTCCTCAACTGAGTACGGCAAATTTGTGGAGCGCACAAGGATGACAGCGAGTCGTGTAGATTCAGTTTCTGGGAGTCGAATTTGGAGGCACACTTCACGGGGAAGGGTGCATCTGCAACTGAGTCGTCTTTACCGGGACGGTATACAATGTCCGAATGGTAAACCGACAGCTCTAGTTTCTATCTCTGAATTTTGATTGTGAATGTTATCGAGCGTATGGGCTGCCGAACGTTGATCCGTAATACGTTCTAAGTGTCTACCCAGAAGATAGTGTCGCCACTCGCGAATTGCTTCTATTATGGCGCAGGTTTCGTCTTCGACAGCGGAGTGTCTTCGTTCACCTTGACTCAGTGTGCGAAAAGAAGGCTACACAGCAGTTGTTCTCTGACCCGATGAGCTTTCCTCAATCCAGGAGATTTTAATATTCCTGGAAGGTCAATGGGTAGAGGTCAAACAAAGTTCAGTCTCCAGGTTGGGGGGTCGACTGGAATTTTCGTTTCAGTCAGTAAAAATGATAGAAGAGTGACCGATGGGCCTCCACTTCGCTTCACCCGCTGCCTTGCGGTTAGATTCCTGTCAGGACTACAAGCTTTGGACGAGAACCCCAATCGTTCTGCTTAGCGGCTGGACACCCTGGCAGTACCCCTCCAAACTAAGAATAATTCCATACTGCATCGGTCGTCGCGCAGGATAGTTAGAACCGTGTTGCCCATTGCATCGAGCGAAGTTAGTGATGCTAAATAAGCTATTGCTCAAATATACCAATCTTTGTCTTCAGAACCCAGCCCTACCTAATCAACTCAGACGGAGATGGTTCACTTATTGAATGAACGTGATATCAACTAGTCGGGGAGAACCCGAGTGTTAATATCGACTTCCATTCGCGACGGTAATGCCCATTATTGTTAGGGACCAGCAACCCCGCACTAGAATCAGAACACAAGAGAGCGTGCTGATCGGAACCGGGTTAATGATTTAATGAATGGTTGTGAAAATGCATCAAGCAGTTAAACGATAGTCTAAGGCTAGATCAAACCGTCTCACGGACTGAACGGTTTGGAAGGGTGTCGGTCAGTGTCTGTCGTGAAAAGCTGTATCACGTGATTTGACGACCAGTCGGAACCGATGGACGGATGCGTACGGTCATTTTCGCGAGTAAACCTTGGTGCCAAACTCGGACGAAGTCTTTTGAAGTTTCAATAGAGACTAAGTGTATTTCTTCGTGGTTGTCTAATGCAGCCGACCAGGAGTGTGAACAAGAGCCAGCAGTTGTCGGTAGAACGATACCATCGTATGGCACACTAGCGGACACCCAGCAGTCCGCGTTTGAGGAACACGCAGTTGATTGTAAATGATGGCTTCAAGTACTTTCGAAAGGACAGATGTAAGGGACTTTGGTCGGTAGTTATCGGGTCAGAAACCTCAACGAGTTTGACAATGGTAAAAATCACTGCTGTATTGGGTTCGCGAAGGAATGTCGCAGAGGTATACACCTACATACTTCTGATAGTGTAAGGTCCTACGGTAGGCTGAGCAAATCGAACGGTGCCAATCAAGTGTGCTATATTTTGCCATTCTTACTCAATTTCGTAGACAAAATGCTCGGGAACGCAATCACTGGTCTCCAAAATGTTGCTTTTGAACGGACAGCTGGAGAGAAGCCGTTCGATTTAGAGTATCTTGGGGGAATGGTCTGTCTGTTCGAATATGTGGAGGACGCGCGAAGTGCTCTTGGCAGGTTTTCGAGTTCTGGAACTCCATTTAGTATGCACTTTACACTTTCGGAATGCAAAGTGATGCTTAATCGTCAACTTAGCTGTAGCCGATTTTTTCTCCTAAAGTAGTAATGGTCACTCTCCTGGCAGCATTTTCCTAAACTCTGATCTTGGTCCTATTTGTACCTAGGGTTGTAGCCATCGTTTTCTATTTCATTGGGATAAAACCTCTGAAATGTAAATCTTTCTCCCCTAAATAAAAATTCGACTTCATCGATCATCATTTCACAAATTCAGCGAGTCATTGCACACCTGAGAAAAGGCACCAGTCCCTTATGTGAAATAATTGTTTCCGGCATTTGATGAATTTAAATAGTATGCAAGTGGTCCATCACCTAGGGTTATGCTTGTATTCAGATACCTATAACTCCAACAAAACTTGCATATCACTCAAAACGCGGATTCTATGAAAGTTGTTGATTATTTCATGGGAATATGTTACACGAAAAAAGGATGGAAAGGAACAAAAACCGAAAAGGTTCTTTTGAGAAACTTCTGTTTCATCTCGTTAATCGAAACACTTAAATGGAAGCCGTGGGGAACATTTATGCAGGAACTAATAAGTGATTGGGGATCGGGTTGTTATTGTTGTGGCGGGTTGTCCTTCTCTTGCACCTCGCGAAATGCTCCTATATACGATAGTGTCTCGAACATCCGCTGCTGAGGAAACTCCGCTCACTGCTTTCCTGTGGCTTAGATGTTCCACTACCGAAGTGAGAAAGAAAAGCCACCATTGGGTACTGTAATCTGGTAGGTGAAACATTGGCAATTGGTTGAAAATCGATTTCAAACCAACCAATAAGATGTATATGAACCATTCACACGCCATCCTGGTTGTGGCAGTGGTCACCGGTTCGATTGGGTATCAACGTGTGCTAGGCATCTTGGGTGTTTGACCCAACCAAAGGGTGTATTATCCAATGAACTGGACACCGCCCTGCTGCCTTGAGGGTGAGGCTTCGGGTAGTTAAAGGCTCCGATTATGAATTCCTCAGGAAAATTTCCGTTCATTGGCCTGGGTAACCTAGCCGTATCGTGTCCACGGGAGAACCATGGAAAGTTTTCTTTTAATAAATATTGTACCGTTATTTGTTTGGCACACTGTCTGGACTCAGACGCGCGTGAAATTTGAAAGTGAGGCTTTCGAGTTACATGAAATTAAATCATGTTACAGGGAATATGTGGTGTCAGTAAGAATTGCGACCACAACTTTTTGCTCTCAGTGTGATCACATGATCGTTTCAAAGGATAACAAACATGCGACTTTTGACAAACAAACCACGATGTGGCGTCAAGAAGTCTCTTGAACAATCCCAGAAGGATATCGCGGGTGTGGTCAGTAAAATAAAAATATGGAACAACAACTGTTGTTTTAGTTCTACATCTCCTGAGTCCACGAATCTGAAATGACACTTATTGAGTTGTTTAATGCAACCCTGAATGTTGGAAGATCAACATAAGTAGTTTCTCACTGTAACATCCAGGTATTCTGCAAACTGAAATCTTGGGCATCGAGTTAATAAAGATAGTGGGATCGGGAGAGAGTCGAAATACAATGATTTAGATGTGTTGAGGTGAAACCTAAAGTGAATCTTCTGGGAAAATGGAGTGAATTGTTGACTGGAGACTGCCTGAGTGAGCAATAGGTCATTCGCTTATTAAGGAATTTATCCGTAGCGTTAGTCATTAAGTTACTGATTTTTGGGATATGCAAAGAGACGAAACTGGTAAATACCGTTGCGTACGCATTTCGCACTTAACAGTTAATTGTGATTGAAGATGACACATGAACAAGAATGAATTGGTAATTCATTTCATCCCTGGAATTCGCTGGTTGGCACAGTGGCAAAGCAAACGCATTCCATGCGATGGGTCCGGAGTTCAAATCCCGGACGGGACGGTGGATATTCACTGTTGATGAGCTAGAACAAGAGC
>UZAN01053396.1:0-14393 GCA_900618425.1 Echinostoma caproni
AACGGATACTTTAGGCTCAATGATTTGTGCAGACTCTTGATCTTCTGTATTACTATTTACTGTCTTTGCTTCGTCGTCGAATTCGAGACTGTGTATTGGTGCCTCTGTAGTGGGGCTTTTTAGTAAACAACGAAGTCTTTTTGTGGGTCCATGTTTTGGACTGGGCGGGTTGACCTGAGCACCCAAGGCAGTTATCTTTTCTTCCAGGAAGGTGACTTATTCTTTTACTCTTTCCCGCGCTGTGGATAATAGTTTTTCAAACGTCTTAGTCATGCTTTTCGTCTACTTCACTATCGCAGTTTCTGAACAATCGTTACAAAACCGCAAACTGTTTGGCTGGGTCATGATCCGCTTTATTTGTTTAATGGAGTTTCTCCCATGAAAGAATGATAGTACCTTAGACAATGATTGCGGATAATGGTAGACTTGACGTCTTTTCCGAACTACATCACAGTACATACTCCTAATCCCTGTGTTGCACTTGATGTGTCACTCCTAGAACCATTGCAACGGATCATTTTGACCCCGATGGACAGGGAGACAGTAGACGAATGGCAAAGGTCAAACTATGTTCGGTTGGTTTTAATCATATGGTTGGGGAGAACTGACGCTCATCGATCGATTCGGTCGGCGATGGAGAAATGGACACGTGCGTTCGGGAATAACAATGACAATTATATTTCACAAATTGATCAGTAGCTTTCTTGCAAATGTGAACATAGGGCTGATTGGCAAGTCGTCGAGTAGAGTGGAATTCATCTCCACAATATTGGAGGCGTGAAGAACATTGAAACGTTTGCTGACACCAACGGCCCCCACCAATAACCTTGTTTATTAGAACAATTTTTTCAACAGTTTCTCCATTTAATTATCTAAAACTGTTTCTTCATTAATATTATTATATTCACATTAAGGCATGTAAGTTCTACGAAAAGTAGAATTTTCGGCACTTTGTTTTAAGTTGGTACTTTAAAGTGCTGTCAGGTGGTTCTCACCTCCGAGGAGAGGTGGAACGTCTTATTTTGGAACATTTGGACGAAAAAACTTCGGTTATTTTGTTAGAGTAGGTCCCTACGGGTAACGTGCACCACAGCTTTATCCTTATTGATCGTAGATTCATTATTTTTGCGTCATTGTCGCTATATTCATTATTATTATCATAAAAACAATAATTATTAATTTTCTTCATTTTATTATTATTATATTTCCTAATGCCAACATAATTGTCGTACTCATGAGTAGTGTAATTTTGAACAAGGAAATTTATCTTTGAGGAGTCATTTTGTATCAGTCCGCCCTTTTCCTTGAGTGAATATTTCGATTAATTCCATTGAAATCGAAAATGTGGTCAAATAGCATGGATCTAGGAATTGGTACTTGATAGATGTCTATCAGAAGATAGAGTTAGTAAAACAGTCTAAGACGAGTCCAAGCTCAAAACTGTGGGAATATTTCAGCGGCACACATTGAATGAAGCGCAGGGTCCGTGGCCCGCAACAAACTCTCAAAGATGGGTTGTGCTATATCGTGTAAATGGAAAATGAAAAACGGTCTGATCAGCTGCCCGGTGGCGTAGTGGGTAGCACGCTTGCGTTCTGCCCATGAAGTCCCGGGTTCGATCCCCAGTCGGGTCGATGGATTCGCACTGCTGATGAGACCCAACCAGGTCGAAGCGGCTGTCCAGTGCTTCCGAGCTTTTCAGTTCACGCTTCATTTGCTATATACACGACGAATTGTCATTTGAAACGCAGAGTGGCGAACAAGCTTAATTTCGATCACCGAAAACATGATTGTTCGTTACACTGCTTTTTCATTCACTGTGGGAGTTGTTTTAGCGAAGAAAAAGTACAAAAACCGAGAGCACATAAATAGACCGTCCGATTACAACCGGTGATGACTTACTGATTCCTATATGCAATATATAATTTGTGCTTTGGTTTAGTTCCAGCGATCTTTTTTGAACATGAATTCAGTCGGCATATTGGTTGTTTCAATTGATCTGCAGATTTAATTTTGTACGGATGAGTTGTTACTCACATCAGATTTCGTCTTTTAGAAGGATTCCGTTGACTGACAGTGGAAGTCAGGTGTATCTTCCCTGCGATAAATCGTATGGCTTATTCTGGCGTTTGCGTGAGGATATACTGCCTGCCACACCAGGCACACGGCATTTGAACCTGGCTAAATCTTCATGCATCCATGTGTGCTCATGTGATTAATCGCCGGCAGATTCTTTATTCCTGTAGATATTCACAAATGCGGATGAGCATATTCTTCCGTTACACTGCTTGGTTTCTTTTCCACTTAGTGATCTGTCTCGGAAGTCCAGTTCTCGCCCAAGTATTCCGATCGTCGCCTCTACTATCGGGTAACTAACCCCCCAAAGGTTCTTTCCCGTAGATATTATCCACAATTTGAGCATCCTTATTGTAAATGCCTTCCAAATCACGTCTTCACGTCTGGAAATATGTAAACAAACTTGGTGCACACTAACGTCATTCATACATCTCAGTGGAGACCTACGAAGACAACAGGATTTGAATCGTGTGTCAAAAACGCCTTCGTAGTAACTTCAAAAGTATTGGTACATTGTAACTATCATTGTTCTATAAATATTTACATTTCGGGCGCGGCGTTTACCTCGGTGGATCTAACAGCGTTGTCTAACATCTAAAAGACAGTGGCAATGAAGTGTTCATAGGAATCGGTGAACGGGGTGGCATACAGACCTCCTTGTCTAAGAGACTTATACGTGTGACTTCATGGGACTTTACAAGTTTTTCTGGAACAGTTCAAATAAGAAACCATGGGACAGTTGTCCTTGCCTAGAACACCTTTCATTCCATAGGAGATAGATCATCTGGAACGAAAGAATATTACTAACCACACAAAATGCACTTGTAGGATGACTGTTGAAGCCGCACGATTAACCAGGTGCACGTTTAGCTATACGCTACCTCAGAAGCCAAATCCGAGTGTTCTCAGGGCTTATTGGACTGAGGAATAATGGGCAATAGTCAGGCAGTACTGTAAACACAAAGATTGAAATTTGTATTGGCAATACAACTCACATAAAGGCGTTTCACAGGGGCTGTACCTGAGCCCGCAAAATGTACTATACTATTCGAGAGTCAAACATGCAAACGAAAGTGAAGCAGCGTCGGAGCGCTCATCTGCAAGCTGGTTAGTGTAACGCACTGGTAGGCTACAGGACCAATCAGAATAAGATGAAGCAAACCAATGTAACCTTTTAGATAATTTTGAATCGTAAAATAAACCTGTGGCTATCAACAGAAGACAGACCGCGCGCGAAACTGTGTTTTAATTAGGGTAGAGCGAATCACACCATATTAGGGTAAGGAATAGTGGTCATAAGGGAAGATGAGATCATTGGAAATGGGGTCACTTATAATAAACAGAAGCACATGTCCAGGAGCATTAGTTGTTTGGTAATAAATAGTATGGGTTCAGACAACGGTAAACAACAGATAGGCAACAGTGTGTGGATTCAACAATGCCATTGTAGATACAATTCTCCAAGCATAAAGTCTAGAAAACGAATGTGTACTTGGTGTGGCTTGAACATACATCTATCCACCAAGGGCTGCCAGAGAATGTGCTAAAACGATCTCTTCTTCTTTTTCTTCGCCTCAAAGCTAGTCATCTGTCACTGTTCAGCCTAACTTGAAAATAATTGGGGAGTGGGTGGTCGTAACTGAGAAAAAGCATTGTCCAACCAAACAGTGGGTTTTCGTGAAGTGTGAAGGTACCAGGAACACTGCAAGATTCTTTGGTACCTCTATCTCCTGATGTCTCGATTGCCAGACTTATGATAGTGAACGATGAAGACTACGGGATAACTATATATACTATCTTATTAAGCGTGGAGGAAATTTGGCTACACTTTACCTCACTTCAAAACAGTCAGCGACTGTTCTCGGAATGCCGAGAATGATATTACGCATAACTTATGATGGACGATTCTGATCTTCGAGTGCTTCCTCATCAATTCTTTTTCTTTTCATTTGTACTTACTTCTATTGAATATATAATGATATTATTTTCAGGAATAAGGAGACGACCAATCAAAGGGCTACTATAAATCACACGAAGAATGGAGAATTAGACGGTGGTGATGGGGTTCGAACACATGTCCTCTCGGGGTAATTTGGTGACCTTAGCTACCCGGAAAATACAGATCACTCTGGTGTCGTAACCCTTGTTTTTGACTTTGAAGCTAAGAAATTTAAACTCATATGAATTAAAGTAAAAAACAATTTAGATGTTCTGAATGATGCAACCATTTTTGTGTCAGGCTCCAAAAATCTTGTCAAGCAGTGGTCGTGTTTATCCCTGAAACTATCAACAAACAATTGAAACCGTTGGTTCATTTGAGTTACTTCCAGGCTGAGTAGGTTCTGCTCAGTTGCTCAACGTGCCAAAAATGTAGATTATTATGGTTTCACCAACAGTTTAACTTGTTAGTTCTGGTGAATTTTGTGCATGAAAAACCGTTCGTGCTGAATTGACACATGCATCCCTTATTTCCCTCAGTTTTTCACAGGACATCGATTTTCTTTTCTCGATTACCTCACAAATCCTTATCAGTCTCCTACTTCGTTCCCGTGACCTCAAAAACAGCTTTACCTCTAAGTCGTGATGAGGCGTTTTAATTTGTAGGCCCATGTGTTACTATAGATATGTAGTACGACGATCATATGTAACTGAAATACCAAATATTAACCGTGACAGTTGAATTCACGCCCATCGTATTTTAGTTCATCATTAGGTCAAGTGAAGCATGTGTGACGATGAGTTTGTNAACTCTGGTTACTCTGAAAATCTTGATAACGTGCTTTAAACTGCACTTGGTTAAATCATATAAAAACTATTGTTCAAAGAATTGGTTTGTAAAAATAACTTTGACTGGAATACAAGGTGAATGCATAACCATTTGACGTTTACTATCACTCACAATTTGTCCGAGTGATGAAAATTGATTATTTATACCTGTATCGGACTGACGTCCAATGATAGAGTGAATCGCAGATATCGAACCCCGAATCCACGTCAGAACATAAGGCTGGAAAATCTACGTGTACTGTTGCATCATCAATCATGAATTAATGGAAGCGCAACGGCACACCTCAAATTAGGGGCAACCCGGTCTGGACAAAACAATCGGTTCGATACGACAAGGGCAAACGTGTCAGGAAAACAACCTCTTGGAAATCGCAGGAGGAATGTGATGTGCATATGGCGACAGCTCTATTTAAAGGGCCGTGAGGACCAATCACAGGGATGGGATAGTGAAGTGACACCAGAGACGGTGGGGAGGGGCGACAGATGGCAATCGCAATCACGGTGTAAGTGAGAGAATAGACAACGGATATTAGGAGGGTGTCTGGGGTGGTTAAGCACTTGCCTCGATGAATCTGCAATCCAAAGAGACTTAGATATAAGATATTTGTCATTCGCCAGACGGATTCCGTTTGTTTGCACCTGCCAAGATGACACGGCTGAATAACTTGGGAAAGTCAGCATTGTTATTGATGGAGATCACTTGTGCAATGAGTCGCATTCATAATTACCGGAGTTTTGGTGATATTGAACTGCACGTGGTGTTGCTGGGTGTTAAGTGGCGTGGGATTGGTCTCTCTCTGTCTCTCTCTCACTCTTCAATTTCCCATAGAAATAGGCCAAATTTTCTACTGGTTCTGAGGTAGTCAGAAAGAACAAAGACGTGACACAACCCCCCCCTCCTCTCCTACCAACACCGTCATCGTGTCGGGTAAAAGCAAATTCCTTCTGATGACCGAACCTTAATGATGGTTAATAGGCATAATTTAATTGTAAGCATGACGGTGTTGTCCCTTAATTGGGAGTAACAACAGTTTCTTCTGAAGCTTAAGAGGTATATTTTTGTAGCTCATGCAGCAAGATCAGATGACAGTACGCACATACCCCGATACAGTTTATAGGTAGCCAACCGGGAGTGGGAATTTCCGACCAATCTGTTGGGTTCAAGCACATTTAATTTGATCAGTCGAACAAGCAAGAATGAATCTAAGCGTGAATGGCACTTCCGATATTAAATTGCTTGCTTTTTTGAATAGAGGTAACTGTATCCAAATCCGGTNGGTGGTTTACAGTCGGAGTCCCCGCGCGAGCCGTTCTATTCCAATTAGTTTTCCGAGTATTACTAAAACGGTTTTACGGGAAATTTTCAAATGAGTCCAATCCCGTCCATTGCAGACATGTGGCATTAGACAGTGTATCAAACACACACGTTGTAAATCAAATCAAATTATTGATGCAGTGTGCTCACATAGAGATGACGAGACAATTCTAAGAGAAAACCATAAAATATTTTCATCCAGAATTGGGGTTAATTTATTTTGGATGCTTGGTGAAATTGGTTTCGGTAAAACTCGTTGCAGTTTTGCCCCCCTCCCCCCCCCCCNTTCAAGGGTGAGAAAAGAGAACCGGTCCGATCTTATTAGTTTCTCATGTAAAAGCTATCACCAAGCAGCAGCGAAATATGGGATGCTGAATTGTACAGCTTCGATTGTTTTAAAAGATGTGGTCTCCCGATAAAGTAGCTGAGGAAACACAAGGTTCGCGATACCTCTGTGACTAGAAATCTTTTAGCAGGATCCAATGAAGTCACTAGACCAGTTATTTAAATACCGGAAGTTTCAAACTGGCTACAATGTTCGCTAATTCATCTCAAAAGTAAATGACATTGTAGCTTTTGCGAAACGGTTTCCACGGAACCAGTGATTGTGAATTGTTGACAATATCCTGTGTTGCTGCGACTGATTTTTCCTAAATGTTTTCTCCCGTTTTTATTTTTACATAAAATTTTTCCAGCCCAGAAATCAACTCAATTCCCACCTTTTCACAGGGCACTTGGTTTATTTTTTCATTTCCCATGTTGTTTACAGCTGAACCCGATAAGCGGCCAAAAAATGTACATATGGCATTGTCACCCAGATGCTCCGGAATGTTACCAAGAAAACCCCAATCGCTGTCCCGGTCAGTGGGTTTTCCAAGTGTCACCAACTGTATTGAAAGAAGAACTGAAGGCTATCAAGGAAAAGGAGAGTGGAAATGAACTAGAACAACGAAATGAAGGGAAGAGATTTGGGCGATTCATTTGCGACCGGCCGATCCTGTTCAATGTGTCCGTGGATGAATGCATGCAGGCCTGTATGGAAAATAAGTATTGCAACACACTGCAATACAGACCGCCTACGGTACTTGAGAACAATGAATTTCATCCAAGTGCTTGCCGACTTTTTGATATTGACAAACAGTTTCCGAAATATCGAGAGTAAGTTATTCCGAATCACACTAATACGAACTACAGTCACACTGACGAATACGTTGTTACAAACTTCCTCGGTCATCAAACATTTTTCTAAAAGTTCACATGAAAATAAAGCCATACAGATGCAGATTTTATACTGTCTCTTCGAGTTGGAGACAAATCTCTAAAATTAAAAAAACAATGGAGTGTCAAGGCGTCATTCAACATGGAAAAACCTCAAAAGCATTGAGCAGCTATTTACTCCTAATTGGATTAAACGATATATATATAACACTGTTGAACATAAATAATTTTAACTTTGATAGTGTGTTTCACTATGTATAACGACACATTTCGTTAGTGATGATATTGGTCATTATTTATCACAGACAGAATAAAGGTAATTGTTGACCAATTACAGTTTTTTGGCCAGCAACGAACGGTGTGCAAACATTCGTTCAGGTTCACATTTGGCAAAAACATCATCCTCAACACCGATATCGTCTACAGTCTATCAACATTACAAGTGACGTAATCCCATCGTATTTATGTAACCTGTAAATTCATTTCCTCTCTACCGGTTTGCTCAATCTGAACTGCTTCTTTTGATATCGAATGGCATTGACAACCATGTGACTTAGTACATTTGCGTGATCCCTAATATTTCCCAGTCCCTTATGTTTACATATTAAATACGTTCTCCTGCTCTTGAACTGGGTACCTGAGGAACCTGGGGTAAATTATGAACATTGGGTGCGTAACGTAAGGGTTTCGTTGCTTGCCGATGGAATAACACAGCAGTGTCCGCATTTGTGGCAGCACACAAATCGTCACTTTGCTCACAGATTTTTCGAGCCTCAGCAAACGTGATATCTATATTTTCCAACATCTTACGTTGTAATTAGATGTTGTTGATTCCAGCAATGAGACGGTCCCAAAGTTGTTCTTCCAATCGATCACCATAGTTGCATTTTGACGCCTGTTTATTCAACTGGAGAATGAACTCACGGCACGGCATGTTGGCAGCTCTGATCATTGAGTTGAATTTGGTCCGTTCAGTGGCCTGAAAATCCACTGGGAAAATGTGGTCCAGCAATAGGGATTTCAACTTCTGGAACGGCAATTCAGCAGGAACATTCGGGAACGCTGGATTCTTCACCAGGGAATACAGCTCTCGGCCGCCCAACGTCAAAAAATAGGACCGACTAATTTTGCATTCCTCCTTTCCGGATGCTGCACTATAATTTGAAACGTTCTACCCACTGTTCGACTTCTGATGGGCTTCCGTGCAGTTTCAATGGTTCAATGACAGGAATCTCCATTGCGTGACGCCAAACTGTGGTAATCGGAATAGTATTGAATTTGGGAATACGATAATCCGTACTGTACTGCTCAGAACTGAGTTGGCTCCAACCCGAACTGCGGACACCAATGAAATACACGAGGAATTGATAGCAGCAAATGTTTATCTTTATTGATGGAATTAGATCATGTTTTATACAATGTAATAGTCCATATGATTGGTTGAACGACCGTCGTCCAATCACGTAACCGTTTGCACCGACGTATCATATGTACTAACTCGGATGTCATGATCGCCCGGTGTACCATTGGCCGAGCTTCCTGAACGGTGATTGGATGACATAAAACTGTACCTAGTCTTGCCTGGATTGTGATCACGGAAGTCTGGATCATCACAGTTAGTCATTCGCCTGTACTTCGTTACTCTCTTGCCGTTACCGTTAGACTCATTATTATTATTATTAATATGGTTATTAGTATTATCATTGATGAAATAATCAACGACTAGAACAACTAGCACACTAACTGTGGTAACATTTTGATCCTTCCAATATTTCCAATCGTTAAACAGTGCGGAAATGTACAAAAACGCCTCTAATTTTGATAAATCTACCGCTAACGAAATTCTTCGACTACTCAAATATCTACCGAAAAGCTGGCTTCAACTAACCTACCCAAAGCGAATAAGATGGGTGTGCTGCAGTCGGTGGTGGTACAACGTAGACTACAGTAAAGAAACGCAGCGCGAAATGGATCGAAGATGCCGGATCGATGGCAGTGATTTCGCAACTGACTTGACCTTCCGACCCAACGAGCCAGGATCAATGGCGGCTGTTCTAAGACACTGTCTCTCTGAAGGATATTGGAGTTTAAATGTGGCGCACGAAGGAGAACCTCATCTGTCAGTGGACAGTCTAGACGAATTAGCCAATCTGATTGAAGATAAATTCACCCATACAGCCATTAGACGCGCCAAATCTGTTTCTGGTAGGTGACCGTTTCAACTTGTTGATCTGTCATGCATTTTACTTAACATTTGTGTGCATAAGCAATCTTCGAACACTTGTGTATGTTTCACGATGGAAACCGAAAGGATTCAAAACAGGCCTCAGGATTAGAAGACAAGATAGATTTTTACGACAGTTATTAGACAAATTTTCTTAGCGCTTTTCTATCGCAAAATAACTTACACTTGTTATCACACTCCGCTGACTCTGACAGTGAACACTTACCAGAGTGAGTGAGTGAGTGAGTGAGTGAAAAGCCCCAATCACATAGAACAACAAACAAAGATGCGAATTCTCCCATGAATGAGATTGACTTAGAGTATTCAAATGAATCGGTTGCCTCTGTCGGATGCGCTCAGTGCTGAGGGAAATCTGTTAGTGAAAATGTAACGTTTAATTTAGTTTCCTTACAAATTGACTTTACACCTACAACAGAATTCAGCTTTTACCGGTTTGTTACTGGTTTGAAGCATATGCATAGGCTAAATCAATATCTATAGAATTCTTTATTCATCAAGCAACACCAACATGTCCGTCATCTCACTGGAAAGCGTCCAAATCATTCAACAGTGACGTTACTATTGTCACAATTTGTCAACAGCCTATTGACCTGATTCCTGTGCACACCTTGACGGTCCAGTTTGATTCCTGCGCACGTGTCTCTCATTGAATACTGACCAGCCTCACTCAGGAATAAATAGATCAATCACTCGTAGGATCAGATAATCCATTCGCAACAGATCATCAAGTGGACCATACATTGCTCACGAGGAGTAAATTCATTTACATTGTTTTCAAGAAGTAGTCAATCTCTGTCCATCAGAAATAATAATTCACAAGCAACCGGGGAGATCTTTTACTCGTCGAAAACGCAGAATAACGAAACCTGCCGAAGCAACTACATATGTTCTGCCAAGGACCGTGTCTCCTCTTGCCAGGCATATTTACAAAACATCACAATTAAGGCTAGAACAGAAGTTGCGAACCGCATTGCACTTACTCTGTTCTGATTACAACGTGTGAATACGTTTCAACAAGATAGAAAGTTCGGTAGCTCACCCTTGGGATGCCTCAGTGTTCAACCATGTGGACTCATTATTGTTACATTGTAGATTTTTATTGGACCATTGATTTCTGGCGCGGAAATCGCTCCATCCCATTTTACTTTCTGTTGCATCAGCACTCCTGTTACCAACACACGGCTCTGGGGTGCGGTGAAAAGTCGATCATGTACATCATTGTTGTATTGAATCATTCTGAATTGCATCTCATAGCTTCGTAAGCAAATGTACTAACGTATCAGTTGACAGTATCATTGCAACTGGGACGTAAATGTAAGAATTGTCGTTTAGTTAACGTTTCTTGCTCTCAATTATCTGGACCATTTTTTTACAAAAGTATTAGGATCTGCTTCCATGTTACACGTTTCATATATTTTGCATCCTATCCACAAAAGGATATATTTAACATGTATGGAGATGCTCGGTGCACCCTAGAATTATCTGTATTGGTGTGTTTGGCTTCACGATAAGCCGAAGTAATGAATTTCAAATATGTTAGGGGATAACAAAATCGATCAATATTTTCTAAACCTGTCGTTAGGACGTATCCATTTTGTTCGGAAGGGAAAAATCAATGAAACGCACAGAATTCACATTCATCATGATGAAAAGCGTTTGATTTTAGTTCTAATAAAAAAAGATTTAAAGATTTTTTCGGATGGGGGTGGTGACGACAACGAGAAGAGTGTAACTCCTTGACAAAAAATGATTATATTTCCTACAAGTATGTCTTATCTGGGGCAAGCTTTGTTGTTGACCACCTCCATACTACGTTCGGTTTGTTAGTTCGCCACCAGTTATATTAGCAATTCTTGAAACCGAAACTTGGTCTCTATTTCCTATTTATATCACCTCGCCCTCTTCTATTGTCCCTCACTCAAAAGGTGCGGTTATATAAAATTGCAACAGTGTATATTATTGTTTAAAAATATCCTGGCTGGTTAGACCTATTTTCGATACACTTTTCATACATTTTGTGCGATGCGATAATCCGTTTAAAGTAGTAACTCAGAATGAAGGGTCACAAATATTGAGCTCAGCTGACTGGCTGCTATGTCTGATCCGCAGTGCAACTCGCTCTTCATTTTAGTGAACGTACTGGGCTTGTTCTTCACGCAAAACCCCTTGGACTGTGTAATCGAGTGCTTCGAGAATCCCTGTTGCATCGGGCCTATTTATCAAATTCAGAAATGGAGATGCATTCTTCTCGGAGCGTTTAATGGATCAATCGCTTGCACTGCCACAGTATGTGCCCACCCCCACCACTTTCCTCTCCGTCCATGATTCAGTTTGTCATACTTCTTGTTTCGCGCTTTCTATGCTTGGTAATCGCTGATATTTCAAGTGAGTAATGGAGGATTTGGTTCAATTTCAAAGGTGAATTTGTCGTGTATATGAAGCAAACGAGACGTGTTCCCTAGCTTTTCAGTGAACGCTTCATTTGCTGTATATACGACGAATTCACCTCTGAAATTGCAGATATACTCACCTCTACAGTAGTTCGGAATATAAGTGCAAAATAAACTGACATTCTGAGTAAGACAGTTCCAACCGTCCATCTATGACTAAGAAACATACCATGACTTTGTCTAAATCAGGAAACCCATTTAGATAGTCAGATGAATAAAAAAAACTTGAGCTCAACAAGTCATAAATCTTCATTTTGGGATGCTTCATCAATTTGTGCACAGTATGGATGAAGTAACTACATAAGGCCGAATGCCTTGACCTTACTCTTTTTCTTACTCTGTTACTCAATCACACATATACACAGTAATCATATGATTTATTTAGGAACTATATCGAAACGATTCAGAAGTGTCATGCAGTTGTCTGATTGGAGTAGCGTGCTGATTGATCTAGGATCCAGCTTTCACACCTACTACCACTTCCGCGTTTACGGGCACATCGTACTCTCCCTTCGTTCGCTCACTGTACCAAAACAACAGAATGCATGCAAGCTTTGTTTCCCCATAGAAACCGGACAAAATGCGTCTGCAACTATCTCCCGTCTCGAGCATTCAGTCTGGCGAGACCGATAGAAATGCATGATAGAGAAGAATGAGCTATGGTCCAGTTGTTGCCATGGCACAAGAATGCTGACGAAGCATAGAAATTGGGTCAGGGGCACTTGAGACAACGAGAGAACACATAAAGTTTTGAAAGCGTTGCAATCACAGATAAACGCAAACTCGAAAGTGCGATGTTTGGGCAAACCTGATGTATAAAGAGAAATCAGAAAGCAGCTGACAGCTGTACCCATACAATCGAAAACAGCGGAATATCACCAGATAAGAACCAACTCAAGTAAACCAAATAGAGGCCGTTTTTTATATTCATTTATGGAAAGGGACATTCAAGAAGTTGTATGATGAAGGTGTCAGTGATTTGTGTGCACCCGGGTAAACTAAATTATACGCCTGATAAATTCGCAGACGAAATGCTAAAACGGAATAACTCTCTCTAGGACAATGGGTACTCATTCGTGAAAAAGTATAGCTTTGCAAGTTCGAAGACAGAGCAACCGATATCCGTACCGAAGTGTAAGGTTGTCCTACGACTACCGTTCAAGGGTGACAATGTGAGTAATTTATTAGAGGACCGCCTAAGCTCGTCCATCAAACAAATACTCAACACAGCCTAACCAGTTTTCGTCTAAACATGCGACAGAATCCTGGCTCCTCCGGTCAAGCAACCGCTTTCGCAGTATGTCAAATCCCATCAATTGTACCAATTCGTTTGTGGGTGCTCGCCCACCTACCTAGGCAGAATCAAGGGGCAGCTTAGACAATGAGTAGCCGAACACATCCCCGCGTGGGTTCACAAACTGCTGACCGAGTCACACCCGAATGATCAAGGTCAAAAGTCAACCAGACGCCGCACACCAGCGTCATCGATCGTTCGTCACGTATTAGAGACTGGACGTCAAGTCAACATGACCACGGTATTCAAAAGTGGTCTCATCAGGCAAAGCTCTCGGTTGTTTCAGTTTACAGAGGTGATTGCCATAAAGTGATGGAACCGTGAACCATGCAAACAGAAAGAGTTATTTGTAACTTCATTCCTGTCTTAGTGGAAAGATGGGCAAAGTTAACACCAACAGCACTTCCCCGGTAACTGTTACTCGATAGTTTTCATATTTTTGATTGTAGTATATATCTGAGGGGATATAGGAAATCTTCTTCGGAAATGAAATATGCATCTGCATTTTCACTTTCTTATCACTACGTTATTACGAGCATTTTTAATCGCTACTGCTGCGTTGAGAAACGCAAAGTTCATATCTTCCTATTACTTTATCTGCACAGCTTAATCCCTGCGCTTTATCAGATAAAAATTCGGTGCCATTCATTTAAATTGCAAAATGAACATAAGAACTCACTTTGATGAGTGATGCGGTCACTACTCTCACAATTAAGTGTGAATCGAGAAAGAAAAGTTTGGCTCGGAAGATCTGGTTGTTGATGTGTGTCTGACCGTGAAAGAAAGATCCACTTCAATGGGAAGCTTTCACTTGGAGTTGGCAGTTTGTGTCTTCCTTAAGAGCTATCAGGTATATATATACATATATACACTTCCTGGGTGCAAGTATATGAATGAACTGACAAAAGATTACCGGATACGCATGTCTGACGAGCGGCAAGAACCACGAAACCGGTCGTGTGCTTCCAGGGAAATTTGATCCAGTCATTCACGTACTACTTATTATGA
>UZAN01053397.1:0-13946 GCA_900618425.1 Echinostoma caproni
AGACGTCGAAACAGCCCTATTCGCGAAAACGCCAGTCCTGACGACAGAGTGGGCAGTGCTGGGCAACTTGCTGACTGTTCAACCACTTGATGATACAATGCATGTGATAGCAATGGTTACACTGACCCCACACGAGAGGACAATCATCCCCGGGGACTTTACAGTCCGCGCAGCATGTCTCAAACGGATTGCGACAGATTCCACAGTCATCATCATTGGTACACCACTTCCAAGCGGAAACTGCGAACCATTTGTTAATCTGGCGGGAAACAGTGGAGGTAGAAATAGAAAAAAGGGCGTTACCATCTTTTCGACTACTGATACTCAATGAAACATAGGCTTTGTGTGAGTTCTTTCCAAGATATCATGATAAATCCCTTAGTAAATCGAAATACGGACGCTAACAAGTCGTTATTTCGCGGCTATTGGTATTCTGAACTAGTAAATTTGCTCAATACAAGATGAGGACACCAGTTTCATTTCTAATTTACAGTTAATGACAACGCATACGGTTAGGTGTTCCATCGAACAGGCTTTCTCGATATGTACTAGTTACCGTAGCGGACAGTAGTTAGAGAAGAAGTCGATGGGCGATCAGATCATGGTCTGGCATGAGTGTATGAAAACCTTGGCCATGTGGTCAGCGGCCCTTATATTTCGCAATAGGACCCTCGGTTGTGAACCTAAAGATCAGCTACATGCCTTCGAAAGGCTCAGTATGGACAGGTATCTCGGGTTGCGACTGGTCACCCCTCCTGTGCATCTCGCGAATTCTCCTATATTACCAAGCATCTCTTGTAACTGCGGCTGAGGAAGCTATACTCACTGCCTTCTCGTAGTGGTGTTCTCTCACCAAACTGAGGAAACGAAAAGCCGACATCCGAGGCTATAATCGGGTTGGTGAACCACTGACAGTTCCTCTATGGGAGTTGGCCAAAAACCATTATTCCAAACCAACCAAGAGGAGGCGTACGAACCAAACACCTTCCTGGTCGTGGTAGTGGTCACCGGCTCGAGATATATTGGACAACTTGGACATTTGACCCCGTCCAAAGGGCGTTTAATTCGACGAACTGGACACCGGTCCTCAAAGGATTGCGGTTTTCGCACACCGCCCCAAATTCTTGCGGGTCAAGCTAGCCATAGGCTCGAGAAAAGTCACATACCTTAGTCTGGGCAACCTGACAGTATTTCGTCCACATGAAAATTATGGAAACTTTCTCTTATTCTGAAGATTATTGTCCCGTGATTTGTTTGGCATACAGTCTGGCCTCAAACGCGTGTGAAGTATATATGACAACAATAACGTGTATGACAAAAGTAAGAGAATATACAAACAAATACAATGCCAAAGAGTCAAGGTTTTATATGGTATGGGAATTATTGTCACAATCGCGGAAATACAAACGCAAAATAATTGAATTCAATTGGGGTCATTCAATCAGCGACTTCCAACCTAGTATACGATCGGAACAAATGTATCATCATGCAACAGAAGACTAATAAAGTAAGACTAAACGAATGATAACTAGCTAGAAATCCGTGGCAATTGAGAGCTAATCAAACGGTGGACGAATTGATCAACACTCGCAAAGAGCCGGCGAACATAATAAGCACTAGCCAGGATAAACACAACAACAAAACTCACTCTGAGTTTTAGACCGGATTCGTTCGATTCCGTTTCCTCAGTCGGATTAGCGATATGGATCGTAGATCCATCCGCGACTGAACTCATTGGAACTGGTAAGCGGAATATGGAATGAAGAAAAAAACAAATAACCGTGTGTGACCAGTTTGAACATACCGTCGTTTTTGACAATTCTGACTGATATCTCACTCGGTGCCATAAGACCGGACACTTAGACCGGGGTACCCAGTAGCATTGACGTCGTCTGACATAGTGAGAAGTTTTCGTGGAGACAAAGCGTCTGATGTCCATATTTTACCTCATCTCCCTCGAATTTGATTAAAACTAAAACTTTCAAACGAACCCACCACAGGGAACACACTCGTAACTATATTGTAAACTGAGATCTTCCTTCGTAGGCACACATATTTGTTGATCTAGGGCAAGACCGGTAGTAAAAGAACAATTGGTCTTACACAAATGCAGCTTGCATGAGACCCCTAATACGAACAGAACATCAATGTGAACCCCCGTTCACGGGAAATAGAAAATGTAAGTCAGAAAATAAATGGCCTGTCCTCACCTGAGTGGTGCTGCTTGGTACCGGTACGTCTGCGTCTTGGAGTGGCGAACCAAATAAGGTCACGCGTGGAATAGAACCGGGTCACAGAAAAGCTACCTACCATCACAGTCGAGCGGCGGTGGTGGGGCTCGAACCTCGGACGATAGGGTCCAAAACACGCCAGTGACACCGACTACATCACTGCGTCACCACCACTAAAGATTTTTGGCTTAACACGATACAGCAAATTTGCCACAATACTGAGCGTTCCTTTCCTACTGAGTTTCTAGGAATGGATAGTAATGTCACAGAATATCACCAAATGTCATGAACCGTGACAGATCCCTAGGTGATCGAAGGAAGAGCAGTGATCAGTCACAAAACAACCGGATACGGTTCAGTTCATGAGATTTGAATTTCACAACCGCTTTGCAAGTCCAAATTCTTCTGCGCACAATGACCGTTAGAGTAAAAACAAACAATCCCTTCAAAAATCAGGGAAAAAAACTCCGTGCGACCACATGTCTTGACAAAACGTATCGAACGAGAGCATGGTCATTCGCTCGGTACTGGTTGTTTAACTGAACACACAAATGTGTTGAACCGGCGACTACCTAAAGCGACAATGACGTCCCATAATTACACGTAACAATATAGTCCAAAGGCTGCAGAAGGAACTACAAAATCACCAGGTCCCACTGGACAATAAGAATAATCAATAGACTTAGATCCAACCTTGGGAATAGCCAATCACATCCGGTATGGAGATCTGATGAAAGAGAAACGTGGCTACCGACTAAAAACGCGGAGAAACCCGATTCACACCGATATTACTGACTGCTGCTTCCATCAAATGTGACCGAGTCAAACAGATAGAACCAAAAAACCTCTGACAAACCAACCAGATGACGTGGTTCGCGATGAATGGATAAAAGAAGACGAATTCGATCAGTGTAAAACTAGTTCTATTTGTATATGCGTCACAGGGATCAAAAGAAAGGGAAGAGACTATACAAAAGGAAATCCGCTCAGGCGTAAGCAAGTGGAATAAAGTCTCCGGCAACAAGTGGCAAACGTATTGCGTAATGCAGTACAACGGCTGGTTGGAAAAACGATCCGGTTTTTCAAACGCGGTCCGTGTGTGTGTGTGTGTGTGTGTGTGTGTGTGTGTGTGTGTGTGTGTGTGGACTCAAGAATCGGCACTCGGTGAGGTTTGCTCCGCGACCGGGTTGTCTGACTTCGACAACGGATCCTCCTGTGAATCTTTCATTTGCGCTTCCATATAGGCTTTCAGTTCGGCATAGTCTCGTTCCAATTCACCGCCCAAATCGAATTGGGACGCGAGATCACGAAGTTCATCCTCGGCGGAACGGAATTCCGGATTCTGTCCAATTAGCCGACGTTGTGCGAGCAGGCTACGAGCCAAATTCAGTCGGCCGGGAGCAGCATATTTCTCATCCGTATACAACTCATCTGGCAGATTCCACAACAGAACACCAACCAAGCGTTTCTCTTTCGGGGTCAAGTAGAACACTACACCACGTCCAAGTCTCCCGAAATCCGATGCGGGAATGGATTGTAGCGCGTCTGGTGCCGGAGCAGAGGACGATTGATCATCTGATTTCACCGCGGGTGACTCAGCGAGGAAAAATGATCGTGTCTCCAAACGTCTAGCGTCCACATTGCCAACCGCGTCCCAACTGAGATTTGGACCGAGCGATGACCACAAGGATGACTGATAATGATAACGTTGTATGGATGTTGAATCGACCCCGGATGGTTGCAAGGAAGCGGCCATATTTTTTCCAGCCAATTGACCGGTTTCCTCGGCAAAGTTCAAATGTTCTACACGACGTCTGAACCCCAGGACCGGATCCCAATAGGATGCAGCATCGCCAGCCACATACACGCCAGCTCGTGTTTCCAATTCCGCGTTCACAAGAAATCCGCCATGTACGGGATCCACTTCGAGACCGGCGGAAGCGGCCAAATCTGTGTTCGGTTCGATGCCGACCTGTGTGAAAGAGTTGAGTAGAAACAATGGAACAATGGAAGAATGAATAGCATGCAATCACAAAAGAAAAACTAAATTCCAGAAACACTAGATGTTCACCTTAAGAGAGTTGGTAGTGGGTTGATCAAGACCGAGCATACTATCAGTTTAGGATTCGATTTGTCAATCATTGGAATTAGATGAACAAGAAAGTTGTTTCGGTCCGGAAAAATAAATTAATTGTAACACCGTTGTCACACACTACTGTATGAGATCATTAGCGAACGTTATTAAGGTCTCCAACAAAAGATGCTAACTCAAAGCCACATGGCGTTCAACTATGGGCTACACAGATGAGGATGTGTAATGTAATCTGGTGTTATACAGGTTAGAACTTAAGTGTTGGTGGTGGTGGTCAGGTGGTTTAAGTCGCTGTGAATGACGTGCTTTGGCACTAGGGTTTGAGGTAGGAGATCCACCAACGCCATCCAACCTCAATGGGTGACAGATTCGCTGTCGTTCAGCTCGATACAACTGCTCAGAGCGAGATACAAGCCCACAGACTGGTCAAACATGAATAAGGTCCTCTGGAGGAAATCCGGGCTTTGAAACTATATATCAGTTTGGGGATTTCACGCAGTTATATTTGGATCTGTACACCAATCGGATGAGTATTTGGGTAGCGGATACAAAGACGTTTATTTCGACTGTGAGCCGTAAATTAATGTTCGCGGACTATTAGCAATCGCCCCTGAGGGTCGGACAGGTTGTTCGGTAGGAAAGCGATGCCTATGTGGCATCGTGACATGTGCCACTCTCTACTATACACAGTTATCACCATCAGCCTGGTGTCCGGCAGGTACAGCTCAACTATGCAAAGGCTACTGTCGTATACGCGAAGTTTAAGTAGTACTGGGAATGCTAATTTGTATTATCCACTGAGGATTCAATGCGGTTCTATGCACGAAAGCGGCTGATTCTTGATTGCATAGGAGAAAGTCATCTGAGAATAACGTATTCCAGCTCGCTTTAAACGAAGTAACGTAAATTTTGACATTCAGCTCAATCATCATAGTCACGACCTTTCGATTTTACAAATATCCGGAGTGCTCAGCATGTTAGATAGTGAAGTTAAATAGCACAAAATTGTCCTAAATTGTGATTAGAACTATGCAAATAATGTACAAACAAACGGCCGGCATGGATTTCACAGTGAACTGGTGGCAGATGGAACAATCCTCAGGATGTGGAAACCATAGAAAAAATCACTTACCACACACACCACATGATCCACTACAATTTCCTCCACACCTTCTCTACCAGGCTCATTCCGTCGAATACGCAGACAAATGCGCTGTGGTGATGATGGCACATCACTGGCTGCGACCGTATGCAACGGATTGGCAAATGTGGGTTTGCCTGTCGTCTCACTCTCAGGTAGTGGAGTTGGTGTTGCACTGGGCACGGTGCTGACACTCACTACCTCTGATGAGGGGAATAGTTCCGCACCGCAACTGGCCTCATAACGACCAGTGGCCGCGGCCAGACACGGGGGAAGCACCTGACCGAGTGGGGCAGATTCACGAAACACGTGTAACACTTTGAGCACGGGGAATTCGCTTTCCATTGTGTGGAGACCGGATGCGTCGGGTTGGTTGTGGTTTTTCACCAAACTGACAGCCAGTTCACTGCCCAGAAATCCGCCGCCGATAATGGCCACCGTGCCCCGAGATTTTCTGAGCCGATCACACACGTCTCGTAATCGTCTGACAAAGCGAATGGCATCGGGTAATTGCATACAGATACATAAAGCGGATTAAACAGTGAAGAACAAACGTTTGATTAGTTAGAGGGCAAATCACGGCAACCGGAGTAAAATTATAGTTGTGTAAGACTAACAAATAGAGTGATGATTTCAGAACGAAGCTCACTGGGGGGGGGGGGGNGCATTGTTGACATTTGAATGCGACTGGGAAGAGGATTCGAACCCACAAACAGAACGCATTCACTGTTGACCAAACGGTTCTGTTTAGTTTCATTCATTTTTGTAAATGTTGCATACAGTTGGACGGCGATTGCCAAAATACCATTTTCCTATTTGATCTGTACAGGCCAGAAGATGAATCAATGAAAAGAATTCTTCGTCTCTAAATTCGTGTTCTCAACGCACTAATTTATACAAGACTTTTTCGAAGTAGGGAACTACCACAAGATGATTGCTGTCCTACATCCCTACCCATTTAGTCGACTAACGAACGAATGACTTGAAGGTGAAAAAGGCTGGAGGCAGTAGCAAGATGAAAATACAGACAGAGGAGGTGGGGGCGAATAATTGCGTGTGCGCGGAACGCGGGTAGATGCACGAACGCCTCGCTCCTGGTTACGGTATTCAACCGTGTCATTAGCAATATTATTATTACATTTCACATGAGGACTTAACATACATATGTGGTTTGCTACTCCAAATGTTGTGAAATACTACTAACTTGTGAGTAGTTCACAAAAAGATGCGGACGGCGGTTTCTTTCAACGGCCAAAAATGAACAAGACCTGTTGGAGCAAACTGCTGCTTTTCGGTATTGTGAATACAAGAATGCACATATAATACTGGACCTTTTCATCAGCTATCCCGTGTGCGTGTAGGAATTCTACAGACTCCTTCCAAATGACATATTTTGTTGTATGAATGACAATTTGCCGACACGCTGATCGTTATTCGAAATAAACAACTATCCTCCACCGGACACCGCCCTTTGTAATTTTAACACAAGTACTGCGGCTTAGGTTGCCGGTCACCATGACTGAACACCAGGTCTTCATAATCATTGCGGGTTACCTCTTACGCTGTTCATCACACAAAAATTGTGTATCGGAAAAATATTAAAAAAACTCAAGTGTTTGAGTCCGGACTGAGTTAACGGCACTATTTTTGTTACAAACAGAAGCAGCCCGTGTTCGTGAGTGGAATGAACTTTCAAAGGACTCCACAACTATAGTATCCGCCTAACGAAAATGTGAGCCCCGCAGGGCAGCGAAGGAGGCTGTATGTGAAAACCGCAATCCGTCACTGGATCGCACACCTTTCGGAAGGGGTCAGACGTCCAAATTACATAGTCCAATCAGAGTGGGATCGGTGTTAAATAAGGAATGTATGTTTATTGTTTTCAGTCCTACTTCTGGCTGATTTGGAATGAGAATTTTTGTTTCCATTGCTCTAGGTGATCTACCAGTGATTTTCATTCTCGCATATCTGTGGGGAACACAGTCGCTACGTGATGCAATGAATAGAGCTTCCTCAACATTTGATAGACTTGGTCGTATGGGAGCGTTCGCGAGGTGGAATCGAAGAATGATCACTCCTAATCCAAGACACCAAACGTCCATCACACTGCAGGCGAGGCCGTATCACTCCATGTTACGAATTCTTCCATTAAAGAGCCTAGAGCCCTACAAGTCATTTGGTTAAGGTTTTCACATTTTCGCGTCAGGTCATGATGTAACTACCAAAGATCTTTCAAACCACTATGTCACTCGGTAAAGAACACTGTCTACTCGAAACATTTACGTTACACCATCGATATAGGCGGACGAGGAGAACAAGCTTCAAGCAACGTACCGTAGTAAGTTTGGGACTTGGTGAATAATGCTACTCGGGTATTACATACATTTTCACACACCTCTGTGGCCAGACTGTGTGCCAGGCAACTCATGGTACAATAAGTCTTCCTCAAAAAGAAAGACGTTCCATGATTTAGAGGTGAACGGCATACTGCCAGGTTGCCCAGGCTAATGCAGGTGAATTTGCTTAGAGAACGAACGCAGAGCCTTCGACTAGCCAAAGCCTCACTCACAAAGTATCGTGGCGGTGTGTGAAAACCACAATCCATTGGGGGCCGGTGTCCACTTCATCGGATTATTCGCCCTTTGGACGGGGTCAAACGTCCAGGGTGCCCAATACACCGTGGTGTCCAATCGAGCCGGTGACCACCGCCACAACCAGGGAGCTGTGTGTGTGGTTCGTACGCCTCCTCATGGTTGGTTTGGAATCAGGGTTTTTAGCCAACTCCCCTAGGTGAACTACCAGTGGTCCACCAAACCCGTTATAGCCTCGGATGTCGGCTCTTCGTCCTCTCACTTTGGTTGTAAAACACCTCCGTCACGAGAAGGCAGTGAGGTAGGGCTTCTTCAGCAGAGGTTATTCGGGACGCTTAGTCTAATGGGAGAATTTCACGAGATGCAAGGAAAGGGTGACCAGCCGCAACCTTAGACACACCCCTTCCGACCATAATGAGGCTTTTGGATGTATATGCACCACTGATGAGCTCTGACAAAGATAAAACTCAAGTCTAATACTTCTCCGTAAGCGTATCGATAATTGAATTAGCTAAGCTAAGTTCGGGTACGATGCAACTAATTAGTGAACTATTTGTTTAGTGTATAACACACCTTAATGTGATGAAGAGCAGACGGAGAAAGTCCCATAGTCACGAGGACCTGCTACTGTTCAGCGATGGAAACTGGTAACCGAAGCCCCGGGACATGGAGTGGCGAACCTCGTTAGGTTAGGCGTTGTAATGAACATTTCATATACGGTCACAGCTCATAGAATACGGAGGTATTAGAATGCGTGGTAATCTCGAATACTCTTCACTGAAGATGTTCAAGCGTTTATTCTTACGATTCGGAAGTGAATTTGGCAGGTATCTGATGTACTCCGGACGCGGTCGAATAAGTATGCCTTGATAGCAAACGGAGAACATGGATGTTTCAAATGGTCAAAAGCGCACAGGAGTAATCCAACTTCATTCGGATCCAGAATCACCGCTAAAAGATACTTTTGTTTATACTGATTCGTTTAAATGAGTATTCCAGTTTTACAAGGTCCGAAATAGACAAGTTTTGTTGAAAAAGTGACACCGAGGTGATGGCTCCTTTCTCAAAGGATAGATGCATCGACATAACCGTCAACGAATTACCGCAATATATTATTTGATTCACCTTTTATGATAAACGANAAACGAATTTTTCAGGAGGAGTAGACTGACTGAACTGATCGAGGATGAAGCTAAAACTCTCTCATATGATAGCTTTTTCAATCGCCAATACATGCGTCTATATTGGGATAAGCTTCGATGAGAAAGTAGAACGCGGTTAGTGTATTACTAAAAAAGATTGAGGCACAATCACTATTGACATATAGCAAAAAGCAACACTTCTAAGTTCCTCGCTCAATTCACAGTGTTGAAAATCATTGCGAATAGGCNGTCGAAATGAATCCGAGTGATCAATACAAGAAAAAAAAATCCTTTTGCTATTTTCTTCAATGTCCGTAACAAATGGATATAGGATAATTTGAAACCCAGAACGGAAAACGAGAAATGTGCGCTTCGGTAATTCAGCTTGTAATGAGTTTCTGTCAACCATGCTACTGTAAATAGCATCCTTTATAAAAGAGTATCAAATGAAACTAGGTCTGTGACTATCTCAAATGGCAGCTGACCTAGCCGTGACCTTTCGTTCATTTTATTATTTGCTCTAATGCATTCACGTCCAGCTCTCCATATTCCGACAACACCACGTGCTACGGTTCACAACAAAAGCCGAGCTCGAAACTCCCACGCAGTCTAGCATTTACGAGTCTGCACAGCTGCCGCGAGAACAATAAACAACTTGATCAGATGATCACTCATCAGTTCCAGGTGTGAACGAAAAGAACAAACCAAGTCAAGTGCACGCGAACAGCGGGAGTCTGTCGATAACTGCCACCGCCGTAGGAGCCGATGCTGGTGTGGCCTTAACGTTGACCTCCCTCGGGCACGGATTCGCAACCGAGTGTGACATTGCTCAATGAGACGTGATTCCACAAACAAAAGTTTGAGCGATGACTGCAAAACCATAACCTCTGATTTTCGTTATTTTGGAGCGAAATAAACTGGATGGTCCACGTGCGAAGATACACGCACACGCGGGCCAAACAAGAGCAGATTACAGTGAGAAGACTTTCTCACGTATTGTTCAAATAATCTTAGATGTCATCCATGATTTTCGGCCTCTAAAGCAATATTATCGATGTGGATGATGGTATAACCGTGGGCTCGGTGTTAGAAGGATTATGATGGCGCATTCTTACGAAAATTTGTCACGTCTAAACACATGAGCTTTTTAGGCGTTTGAATTGAGACTATGCTTATGCCGCCTAGCAGAAGTACGTTATCGAAGGTGTTAGGACGAAGCGCACAGAACTCATCAGACCGCGCGAAGTGGAGACCCATTTACTTGGATCAATTACTCCTTCACCATTTTTTACCGACTGAAACGCAAATTCTAGTCGAACCCCCAACCTGGAGGACCAGGAGAATGGACTTCGTCTGACCTCTACCCTTCGACCTTCCAGGCATGATTAAATCTTCAGCTTGACAAAAGCCATTCTGTGTAGCTCCTTGGGTCAGAGAGATGCACAAGCCATCACATCACGTCAGGATGCAGTCTCGTCGTGATGATTGATTACAATTGCGATCGGCAATTCCAATCAATTCAGGTTTGCTGTAAGTGTTACTCATATGAAACAATTTAATTCTTCATTAACATTAACAGATGTTTAGCAAGTGACCAGCTCGGAGTTTAAAAATTTGGGGGCCATGTTAATAACCGGCCGTGTGATCTTGAGTAGAACCCAGTTTATGTGCTCGGATCTTCCTACGTAGGTGGCGCAGCAGGCACACCGGAATTTCAGACCTGGTTGAGGTTGCATGGACCACAGCTTTNGCACCGACACTCCTTCGGTAGACCCACCATTTCTATCTTCCTAGATCTGAAAGCAGCTTTTGACTCAGTCGACCGCTCCAAACTCTGGCGCTGCTTTTCTCCGAAAGGTGTGCCCGAGAAGTTTATTTCAATATTACAATTGCCTTATACTAATAGCCGAAGTAGTCCGGGCTAACCGCACTTTCTCACTTCAGTTCACTAAGGAAAGTGGATTTCGTCAGGGTTGCCCTCTATCTTCGTTTCTATTTAACTTTGTCGTAGATTTAATTCTTGAAACAGCCCTATCGGCCTGCGAGGATAGCGGTATCGATTTACTCCCAGACTGTTTGATCTAGATTANCTAGATTATGCAGACGACATTGTGCTACTAAGTAAAGATAGTATGAATGCTAGTGTAGCCATATTCGGTATGCATTTTGCACCTTCAAAGCGTGAAATTTCACTACAAGATTGGGTTGGTCCAGCACCCAGTCTTACCCTGACTGGGGAATTAGTAGAAGAAATAGACAAGTTTTGCTATTTAGGAAGCTAGACGGTTCAGCCGTCGTCCGGGTCAGTACCACCGCCTAGCCATCGGGGTATTATGTGGTTCACCACTCCAAGTTCCAGGGCTAGGTTGCCGGTTATTCTCTCATCTCAACATAAATGCTACAACAAACAGGAACAATTCTCAAGCGCACTCTCAATCGACAATCGTATTCACTAACATTCGCGGCTTAACCCATAATATTGAGTATGTACATCGATTTCTTCAGTCCAGTTCCGCTCTTGCTCTATTTTTATCCAAAACACAACTGTCCGCTTCTACAGACACCACGCATCTTCAGTTTCCCAATTATTCCCTTCACACACCGTTCATTCTCAAAGCTGGTGTTTGTGCTTTCATCCATCATTCAATTGTTTCTACTCTGTTCTCCCACTTAAATCTCACCAACAGCTAGTTCCAAACTCTGTGGCTTAATCCTCCATGCCCCTCTCTCAATCACTACTTCTTCCCTGTGTACAGCTCCCCAAACGGTAATGACCCCTCACTCTTTAATGTTTTATCGGCAAACATAGATAGCATTGTTGAAACAGACCCCAACGCTCAGTTCACAATTTTGGGTGATTTTAATGTCCATAACAAGGATTAGCTGTTACCCTCTTCAGGGACACCGCCCCTTGGACGTAAAGCAGAATCATTTGCCCTATTGAACAACCTCCATCAACTGGCTGATTTCTCGACCCGTATCTTTGATCGTGCTGTCAACCACGCCTATACTCTCGATCTTGTTCCCACATCCAACCAAAAATTATTTTCAAATGTTGCTGCAATTCCTCCCCGCGGCTCATCAGACCATTTAATTATTTCACTCTGTACTTAAATTATTTGTTCTAATGTTCTTCCAATTCTAGACGCATATTTTGGCGATTTGGTTCCGCTGATTGGTGCAGCTTTCGTACCATTCTGGCTTCCTACCCCTGGAATGAATGTTGCGTTTCCACCGGTCTCCATCTCCGCTTCTAATTTCTCCAAATTTCTTTTGCAAGGCATGCACCAATTTATCCCTCATTTCACTAAACCCGGCAAGCCGCTTTTCCAGCATAATACAACCACGCCTGCTGTCGCATAGAAAGAAATCATCTTTCCACGACTGACGTCAGTTACCTTCCCCCAGCTCCCGCTGATGGTTGTTGTTAGCACGTAACAAATGTACAACCATTATACAGAACTCTAAAGAGCACTTTGTTGAGAGCAAAGCGGCACAATTGGCCACCGCCGGATGTTCTGGTCACTCGCCAAAGCAGTCTCCCGTAACTTCTGTTTCACTAACTTCCCATTGTTAAACCATCTGGTGACTTACCATCCGACCCGCTGGAAAAAGCACAGGTGTTTGCTTCCCATTTTGCTTCTAATTCTACCCTGTTTGAATCGTCCATCAAACCCTGCACACATCCTGAGGCAAATCGCCTTTTAACACTGTCTATTTCCACCAGAAAAATAAGTCAGATTCTCTTGTCGCTGAACCCACACAAGCCACATCGGACCCGACGGAATTACTCCTATTGTCCTCAAAATTTGCGACCCAGAATTCGCTCCCCTCTTACGTCATTTACTCCGTCTATCTCTCAATTCCGAGATATTCCCAACCCCATGGAAAATATCAGAAATATTTCCCATCCCCAAACGCTGCGACCACTCTGACCCAACAAATTACCACCCCATCTCTCTCACATCAGTCATTTTGAAGGTTATGGAATCAGTTGTTGCTGATCAACTCCGCCATCACCTGGAGCAAAACAATATGCTTAGTAACCGCCAGTACGGTTTCCGATCACATCGATCTACCGGTGATCTTCTGGCGCTCATTTCGTATACATGGTTAGCGGCACTCGACAACCACGGGGAAATCCACGCGGTATCATTGGATATAGTGAAAGCTTTCGATCGTGTCTGGCACGCCGATTTGATGGCTAAACTACCCAAGTTTAGCTTTCCTTCGGAACTTGTCCTGGACAGCAAGCTACCTCAAGGACTGCAGCATTTCCATCAGAGTAGATGGGACCATGTCTCGTTTCGTGCCTGTGAATGCTGGTGTTCCCCAAGGTTCTGTACTTTTCCCTTCCCTTTTTCTGATGTTTGTCGATGACCTTCTTTCTTCAAATTCAAATCCGATTCACGCTTCTGCCGATGACGCTACACTACACTCTCCTCTGTCCTATTCCTCTTCGCATTAGCGACGACCCCTCTTCCCTTATTTTCTCCCTAAATTCTGATCTGGACCTTATCTCTGCTTGGGGCTGTAGCCACCGTGTTTTGTTCAGTGCCAGTAAAACTGCTCTTATGTCCATTTCTCTTAAACACGCATCTTCCCCGTCCTTGAATTTCAACTCGAACACTCTCCGTTCCACAGAATCATGCAACCTATTGAGTCTTTCCTTATCTTCTTCTCTTTCATGATCACCTTATACTTATCTACTTGTTTCCCGCGCTGCGTGCAAAATTAGTTTCCACTCCC
>UZAN01053401.1:4661-16580 GCA_900618425.1 Echinostoma caproni
TCATTTCAATAATAAACTAGTGGTTAGTTATTTCAGATGGCTAAGTGTCTCAAGAAAACCTCGTCGTGTCTCAGTCCTCGTGAACGTCAGTCATCATCTAATTGCATCGACAGAGTTAGTGCTAGTGTTAGTGTTAGTGTTAGTGTGTATGTGTGTGTGTGTAGGGTAGGTAGCGATCGGTGCATTGATGGTACTAGCACTTTACTGAGTCAAGTCACTCAGATGCGCTGATCGGTAACGTCACCAGTGCAAACCCTGTCAACGCCGGCAAACCTGGCATTTGGCTACTNTTGGCTACTCATTCCAATGCACAACCCAGTTCAATGAGGTCTTCGGTGGTTGGCCACTCCGATTGGCGATCAGCAAGCTGTGCATACTATCCATTACTCCCACGATCTCCCGTTCACTACACATAAGTATGTGATAAAACGATCGATTGGCACCAACAGCCTCATTTATGCATCATGTAATTTCAGTAGTCATCACTTAGTTTCCCCCAAAAGGACTTAAGGTGGTGGGTGGAAAACCCGACCGGTGCAGTTGTAGTTTTCCCTTTTCCCTCTGACACTTCATACAATCAAAGATCCCTTTATCGTCCCGTCACAGTAGATAAACAAAAAAATGCAATACTCCGATAAGGAGCACAGTTTACTTATCTATCGCTTTCATTATTTTACGTTTTGATGAAAGGAACCCGGTCGTCTTATGAAAGTATTCGACACATTCGGGGATGAGCAAAGCGCATGCCGTAAACTATCAGACCAATTATGATCACAAAGCTAACTTAGCCTTGCCTCTAAGTCAATCGGATCAGTCTGATGAGCCACGGAAACTTCCCACCCGGTTACCATAGCTACACCATAATGTTGGGAAAAGATGAATTGGTAAACAGAAAACCATGTTCAACACAGACGAAAATCATTTCGCGCAAAGAGGGTACACAAATTGGCCAGAACCCGGTTCCGAATCCGGAGAGGCCGGCTATCGAAAGAGGCGATGAAATAACACTCAGCCCAAGGAATAGGTACATAAACTTGTACGGTTTCCAAATTACCATCGATACAGTCGTAAATAGGTTTAAACTAATCCCCGGATTTATCATTTGCGTTTTATTGCGTGTTTTCAACAGAAATAAATCATAGTCAGATCCATAAGGCTTGGTGCGATTATTGTTTAACATACCCACTTTCCCCCTACATGACAAGCGAGCAATTTTGTGTGTCTGGCAGACACCGTGTTCGACGATTCAACCGGCAGGCTGGTTCGTGTCGTTCTCGTCCGTGCCGACTTGTCATTGTCGGGTGAAATTGAACACTGTCATTCATCATCACGGTAGCACATTGCAATCTCGGTAAAGTTACTCTTATTTAGAATATTATATTTCCCACGCCCGTCCGCCCCCCGCTCCTCGGTTTTCCTCCTCTGACATATAAAGATATAAAGGTGTCAATTGCCAACGTTGGAGTTGATGCACCTGAGACTGTACAGTGTATCTCTCCCTTTCACACAATAACCAGACATCATTGATTGCGCAAGCTAAATTTTTGAAACATTTTTTTGTGAATAAAGGTCTAAATCCCATTTGGGATATCAATATTTTGAACGTGATTTGTACCTTTTACGTCTTCACTGTCGATCATCCCATGGGGACCAAGTGAACAGACAGTGGGATATTTTTGTGACAGTTTGTACAGGACAATCTGTTTCAATAACAAACATCAGACATATATGCGACAGTTATTGGTTTTTTCATAACTTTAAACTTATTTAAGGCAAACTATATGACTTTTGGGTTGATTTTCCTGTCATCCAGTTCATCGCTGTACGCGGGGGTGGGGGGGGTGTTAGGGGCAGCAGATAGAAAGATATAGCACGATCAAAAGAAACCACATCTTCTGGTCAACGGTATCATCCGTGAAAAATAGAAAATGAAAAAAAGGTGAAACGTATGGACAGTCTTACCGGATAAATGAGAATCCTTTGTCGCGAAAAATTCGGACTTCTTTTATTTCTCCAAATTCTTCGAATGCGTTGTGAAGAAGGGATTCTGTGGACCATTGTAAAAGACAAAGACACAATCAGAAATGAAATTCCAATCTGTTCTATTCAAGCTGGTTTACAACGAATAAATTTAAACAGCCGTGCAGGAAACAAATTGTCCACAACTTTTCTCAGTTCCAGGATTAAATTTAAAATAAAATTTATTGATCAAAGCTCATTGTAAATCGAACAATATTGTTTGCATTTCGTTCATGTGACGTGTTCATCATTGAGAACGATGTGTGCGTGTGGGGGGGGGGAAGGATATTCTCGGAGAGGAGACAATGTCACAAAGCGAATCACTTGACCGGTCGGGTAATCAATCAACGAGGTGAGTACAATCGAGCGCGCTCCCGTACGCGGTCGTATACGAGCACGTGTTGAGTGAATTATTCACTGACATTGTCCTCATCCCCACCCACTCCCCTGTCCGGGTTTAGGGTGGAGGATGAATTGTTGAACCGAAACCTCGTAATACGTCTCACCATGATATCTGTTCCCATGTTCTATCCTGAGTCGGGCTGAGTGACATCAACTTGGGGGAAAAATGAAGATACGGATTTACCAACGAAACGGGCATCTTTTGTGGTAAACGTTTCAAGCAGACTGTTGTTTTCGGACTCATTTTTTATCTGGGTTTTCAGTCTTGATGAATAAAACTTCCAAAATCAAATTTATGAATATAATATCTCTAAAGTCACGTCCCGGTATAAAGTTTCCGATCAGTAGTTCGGACTAGAGTTTGATTCAATCGAATTTCAACGGAAAACAAGTTGATTATTTGAAAATCAATTAATTAAGTCACGCGTCTGAGTGCACAAGGTGCACACGTTTTATCTTTCTTTGAACTGAGAATATCCCTTCAAATAGTCTGAGCAATTAAGACATTCCTTTGGTTGGTTTGAGTGGGTTTAAAGAAAAACCTTTCAAGCAGCCATTTAACGCGGAAGTTGGTGCACTTCTAACACTCAGGTGAGTGATCAAGTTTGAGCAATTCAAACCTGCCAGCTTGACCTCGGCAGGCAGAGCATAGGTCGTTCATAATGATAAGCCCCTCATTTCTGTTTGCGAATTCAAACCCAACTAAGGTGGCTTATTGATGACATCACAATAGTCTAATTATTTTGATCCCGGCCCCTAATTTGATTTCTAAAATGCATGGTGTTGAATGGTCATTCAGTTCCTATACATTGTCGACCTCTAGCAACACGCCTATTTACTTTCATGGATTTTGCGTTCAATATGAACACGATTGGTGTTCCTTGGCTGTCCGGAAAGCACTACGTGGATATTCCATCGTTTTGTTTGAATTTACCTAATTCAGAGTGGAAAATATTTGTGAATTGCAGTAATGCAAACATGTGTCATGTGAAAAGCACACAGGACCAGAACAAAGCAACTTACCGGTAAGACCAGTGTTGATTCCACCAACATATATGGTGGTATTGCTGGCAGAGGAAGCATTAAATACTTCGATATAGTTCAGGGGTCTGTGATCTAAAAGCGGAATAATGAAAAAGATCGAACCTAATTAGAAACGAGTTATGTAACAATTCGAACGTGCAACGGTCAGAGCAATATTGTTCGAAGTTATCATGATTCAATGGGAAACAAAATATTGGATGTTTTAAAAACCGATTCTAATTGGTTATTTTTTTCTGGTGCACAAGAATCAAAACGCCTCGGTAGCTAAGGTTTTCACCGTTGAAGAACACAATCAAAACGTGACGGGGGGGGGCTTGGTACCGACGATGTGGACTCACCTTTTGCCTGATCAGCTGGGTCTCGTCGCACAGCCCAGTTGGTTCGTATCGCCCGGGAACCGATGACTTGACCGTTCATGATTTGAATGGCACGTTCGGCTTCCTGTGTACACACACCCAGAGAGAGAGAAAGGGGATAGATAAGCTCTCTCACATTCCCTGGATCATGTGGTTTATCTGGCTGTTCAGCAGAAACAAAACGGACTAGTATAACAAATGTTTGGCGTGCTGATTTATGATGAAAATTTTAAACTTAAATCTATCTATTTTATGTGTTTTAGTGCAGTGGAAACGTCTGTGGTAACCGACAAAGAGCACCGGACAGCTGTTTCGTCCCGTTTGGGACTCGTCAGCAATGAATAGTTCTTGTGTTCTCGAACCGCGAACATTCGGGGTGGGACTTCAAACCATTACTCCTGAGCTACATGGTCGGCGGTCATCACCTTGTGCGAAAGGCTAAGTCAATTTAGACGGTGAGTGTTTGGATTAGCCCATTCGGTTGTTCACAGGCACCAGGCACTGTTGATGATATCGGGTGTGGGTTTCACTCCTTGGGAGGTCGTTGATTCCTGACTTATTGAATGCATTTAAATGAGGTGGAAATGTTTGTGCTAATCGACAAAGAGCATGTGTCTGGTGTCTGTGAAGAACCGAATGGGCTAATACAAACATTCGCCGTTTTACTTTGCATGTGTTGTCTGTAAGAATTCACAAATTGAAGAGCCCGATCTTTGGGTTCTCTATGTGTATGGGTCCTACTCACTTCTCGGAAGTTCGTTGAGTTCGGAAACATCAATGCATTTTTTTAGATGCAATGCAAATTTGTTCGTGCTACCAGCAACCAAGAAACATGCGCAACTGCTTTAAGGGTCAACTCGCAGCAAGTACTATGCCCTGCTCATACGCATTGCGAAGTTTCGAATTGCAAGTCAGCAGCTCATGGCCCTAGTCCTGGCGGAAAGACACGCGCGTAACATGCCTTGTTGTGAATTCCCGGTAATTTCTAGACACTAATCCAGTACTCTTTTATTTGACTGTCACAGGTCTTAAGTTCATGAGATTTAACTTAATGGCTGATAGATTCGGAACGTTAGATCAAATGCATCCAAACTCAGATATGAAAACCAACGTTCCTGGTTTGGGAGCATTTACAACTAAACCAACGGCACATTGTTGATGATTTTTAACTTTCGGAGCGACCGACAAAGCCATCTTTCCAAATCAGTACCGAATTGCTATCTGTCGGAAACTTGAATAGGATACTAGTTTCAGAAATTGTTTTATTCGGATCCGCAAAGATGCAAGTAGGGCAACCAACGTTCGAGTGATACAGCAGAGTTCACGTTGATGACATCTGAGTAGCACACGTTTTAAGGCACAACTAAACTGTGAAACGCACGGTCATTAATGTCTACAGACAAACTCGTGTCGATGACCATACCGGTCAACCAATCTGTGAATGTGCTAGCTTTGTACTGTTTACTATAAAACAGATATTGGCAAACAAGCTCGTTTTCGATGTCTTAATCATATATGACATATGACTGGTAAGAGATAAGAATTTACAAGGGAGAAGGTAAAGTAATGGATACCCCGAGCGCTTAGTACACTCTGATGCAAAGACAAGAGGCGTTTCCCAAGAGATTCACTGGTGATAAGTCTACGTACATTTATTAATCATTTAAAGGCGACAACTTGGCAGAGGTTGTGCATAGAAGGCTATCCGGTGCCGTCAACAAAACGTTCTACGCAGCTAAGCTCCAAACCCGATTCACATCTAGCTCTTTGGTGTATATACGGTTGGAGGATAGAGTACCCGATTCCGCTGCCTATTTCTGTATTTCACATGCTTCTGTGGAACTAAGTTTATTGGCCGCACGGTCAGGCGTTTGTCCGAGCTCATCCGTGAGCATCACCCTACGTGGCTGACAAATGCAGTAGTTAAGTTAGTTACAAGTACTGTCATGTCGCACGTCGTCGACATCAATCACATCGTAAACGTGACGGAAGCGTTCCTACCCTTGTATATAATGGAAATAGGACGATCTATACCTTTACAACTTCAAGTGAATCCGTTGTGCCTTCAAGTGAATCCAACCAATCGCACTCTATTGGAAACCCCACAAGATTATTGGTGTTTCGGCCGTCAAATGTCACCCATTGGACCGGGTCCGTCTAAACCCCGTCCAGTCCGAATGAACTCACTTCCCCGTAAACAAACAAAAGTACATTTTTAGTGAGTAGACACGTGCGATTTCATATTCTAGCCACGGCGGAGGTAATTGGTATCTGTCTTTACAACCCCACTCTACGTGCTCTAAAAGATTTTGTTCAAGCATTCAAACTCACATGGCCGGATTGCCGACAAGTGACCTGCCATGAAATATCGGAGTAAATGATAGTTGGAGACCAATTATGATGCAAACTGTTCAGTACTTTAACTACTTTCCCTTTTAATCTTGTTTATCTTTCCCTGTAACTAGTGCTATATATTGTATTGTAATGGCATGGGTAAGACACACTGAAAATGAGCTTGTCTGCCAATTGGTGTTCTCATTATGTGGCTCCGTGGGTCTGATTAAACAAAACAGATGGTGTGATGTACTGTTGGAAAACGGAAAACAAAGCAGGTTCACGATATGGAAATTAGCCGGCTATTCGAATAACGTTAGACATTCTGAATTAGAAAAGAATGAGTCTATTAGAACAAAGAATATCTTAAAACTTATCAGCACTTACATGTTTGTTTTTGTACGCAACAAATCCGTATCCCTTCGGCTTTTGTGTATGCATGTCCTTGATAATTTTGCATTCTCTAAGTTGTGTGTAAGAGAGAAAGAGAGTAGAAAAAATCCATTCATGATATCGAAACTGCCACTTGATGAGCATTTCATCTGGTTGTTTCTTTATTGGTTTACGACACAGACTCTTCTGTTCCTTTAAGGATCTGCTTAAATTCACGAACCTCTCGCTTCATACCCCTCCCTCCCCAGTGCACCCTCCGCCACAACCCCCCCCTCCCCGCCACTCCTCTCCAAACATCAACCGGGTTTTAACCAAACCGAATACGAGGGGGCGGAAGCGGTGGGGGGGGGGCAGCGAGGAATCGCTTAAGGCAAACTTTGCTGCTGTTGTTGTTGTTGTTGTTGTTGTTGTTGTTTTTGTTGTTGTTGTTGTTGGGACAGGTGCCCCAGATCTCGCAGTATGTGACTCAGTCAAAAACATCTTTACCGTGACTGGCAATCAGCGCGACATATCAATATTGATGATCTGCCTGACAATCCGTTAGTCCCGGTTGTTCTGATAGGATGGGTTTGATTCGGGATGTGGTCTATACATTTCCTCAACCGATGAAACCAACCAGTTTTGTTGCTCCAGTTCATCCTGTTATATGTCCAAAAACAATTCATTTTCGAATACATTCCCTAACTCGTTTAACATTGGCTAAAATCAAAAATATGTAGCTTCCCTGTGTCTGCTTGCATAGGCACTGGGGAACCGTTTAAACATGTAGTGAAAATAAAATTACTTTCAAAAACAACAGGATCGATATGTTCGCGCAGTAGATGGGCTCATTTCTCCAAACCTTGATCAAAACTATCGTCGGATTTGTTTTGTTAACGATCATTCATGCTTCTATAACCCTGGCGAATTAAAATGCTAATGGTTGAACTATTGTTACTTGGGTTAAAAGAACAACGCTAATACATCATTCAGTATAAATTAAACTTATTTTGCCATCACAGTGGGCTGCAAAATATGCGTTTCAAAACGGTTCTTGTGGTCAACATCAATCTAAACACCAACTTCATCACAATCCTATAAATTTACAGAATAAAGTGGTTTGGGGAGGTACGGTCGCATTGTGCAAACCAGAAGGAGAAGCTCCCTTCGTTCCTATCAAAAAGGTTGGTCAACCAAAAAGGAAAACACCGAACAGTTTGTGAAGCTGTACTGTTCTCACTCTAGTTCTATCACGCTCCCTACCGAAAGACAGACGGACTGAGGGAAGGAGGGACGAACTTACGTTACATTACCAAATGCCGCGAATGCAGCGTGCAACACGTCGTCTTCCACATCCGGTGCAAGATCGCCGACAAATATATGATAGGAATCTGTAGTGGTATGAAGTGGAAAATATGCAAATGCCAGCAAGCACAATCGATATGAGAGAATAGTCATTGGAATATGGAGTAAAGTAGAATTTGTCTCTGAAGCATTCACCCTCATCCATTCCCCAATATTTACCAAGCAATTTGCCTTCCCCGGGGTAACCATCATGTTGTGGGGATATGTGCGTGCGTGTGTGTGTGCGCGCGCGCATGTATGCGAACAAAAATGAGGGTAAAAAAACTGGTTTTGAGCCAGTTTATGTCGCAGCTGAGTATGCACTGTGTACGGTCGTTCAAAATGTATCTGGGCGTTTTGTCCGCTATTCGTGTAGCAGACAGCACATGTATAGATTGATTACAATCAGCGCTTGATTCGGGCCATACGTTTAATGGACTACTGATCATTCGAGATGAGTAAACTCTCTCGCGCACTCGCTCGCTATCTTACACGGGTGCGAGCGCTCGCACTCTCTCACACACTTATGAAAGACTCAACCGATTTTACTAAGTTCCGAGTTGCTTTTGAAGGACCCCGTCTATCTCATTTGGACCATAGTCCCGCCGTGCAAGCCCGAAGCGAATCGAAATAATCCGCCACTCGTATGCGCGAGTGTGCAGAGATGTTCACTCACATTCACTTGGTGTATGAGTGAAACTAAGATCGGGTAATATTGATTTATTGTATTAGAGTAATGGAGGATTTGATTTGTTTATATGATGAATTCGTCATTCAAAATAGGTTTGAACTGAGAAGCTAAGACGCACTGGATATTAATTTAGCTGAACACATTGAAACATGCGTAAATCACATTCGCAACGATAAATTAAAGTGAACAAATTTCCAGAATTGAAGAGCTACGCCACTGAGTGACAGAGTGACAGAGAGGTTTATCAACTTCGTTCCTGATTCCTTCTTTAGTGACAATTATTTAGACCACATTAATTTTCTAATGAGTATTTGTCGAGGAACGAAGGATCATAGGGTTAAACAAGCCCGACAGAGAAACTGCATTTCAGCGGTGAAATTGGCTCAGTTCCACTATGGATAATCTGGAATGACGTACGCATCTCACCGTCTCGTGCCCTCCCTTTTTCTCTCTTTCTCTCTCTCTGAACATTCTAAAAGGGACTTATTTGGGATATAATACGTTTACGAATGTATTTGTGGTTAGGAGCGACTTTACTCCATCTATGTGCGTGTGTGTGTGTCTGATTAATTCGAACACGAAATTGTGGCTGGCACGGCTAAATGCGCAATGGAGAAACGGCCACTGGGAATACGAGTGATGCCACCCAAGGGGAGGGACAAATCCAGAAATGTAGGTTCCCGGGGGGGGGGGTGAGGTGGCTGAGTGGGGAGGGGATTGCTGAAAGTGTTGAGGGAAGAGGGGTTTGTGCACAAATGGTTTTTGGTGTACAATAAAGTCACCTTTAAATGGGAGACAAAACCGAGATTGGGGAAAACTGATTGTCTCGCTTAGAACAGGTTGTGTGCGTTCCGGACTCGGGTTGGGGGGTGGATGGGGTGGAGAAGAGCTGATGGTGGTGGTGATGACCGGAGCGCCGAGAGGCGTGCATGTGTGATGGGACACACAGAGAGCCAATTTATATGCATCCGAAATCCCAATGCACGCATCAAACGGCCAGGCTTCCGTGATCGAATTGCGCCAGTTGGCACAAAATATTGTATGCTCAAAAACATGTCATCTCACTCGTCGCCGCGTGAAGGTTGGGGTTAGAGATCGCGGGCTTTCTAATTGACTGATAAATTTATTAATACGCAAGTGTAGCGCGTAGTATATTGACCAAATTCAGTGGCATACTTATGCTATTGTAAATGTGATTTATGGTTTAACAATAAACTCAGACGTATTAAATACCTCGAGGCAGATATTTGGGGCACAAATGTAATTTTCTTTATCGTGGACAATGACTCTATAATTTGGTTCATAACCCTTACCATAGCGTGATCAGGTAGTAACTGCACGCAAATCGATCATTTTCATTCCGGTTTCTACCTCGTGCATCGGATCACACAATTCAGAACTGATGAGCCAGCTAAAGCGAGAAACTGTAATAATCATAATTACTATAATTATGTGAAACGTATGGATGCAGATTTCATTTGTGAAAGAATGTATACCTATTTGGTCAACACAGCCAAACTCGTCAACAGCAGTGCGTGGCATTGGAAACGTGGACTGCCTGGTCAATCCTTGACGTTTGTATTGAGCCATCGAGCGCGTACACACATATCGAGCGCACAGTGAACTGCATTAGCGGGAACATTGCTAATCGTGCCAGACCTCGTTATACACACTTGCCATAAACGAACATGTGGACAGAGAGGCTCTTTCGCTTCCTATCGATCGTTTTGTTAAAACTGCTCAAATTTGGAGCGATGTGAAAATACTTCTGCTTCATCTAAATGATCAATACGAAGGAATTACCCGATCATTCATTCTACTAATTCTTCCGATCTTTGTTGATTGTACCCAACTTTATTCATCGATTTTTAGGGTAATGGAAAGTAAAAGGCTCGAAACACAATTCCAGTGAGTCAATAGTTTTTAGAAGTATCAAAGAAGTATTTTCCCCAGGGGCGTAGTGCAAATTTGGAGCATTTACATTCATTACACAATCAGACATCCGAATGTGATAAATTAAATGAGGATTTGAATCCAATTGGCTACACCTATTGACCTATTGTTGATGTGTGTACAGTCATGTTTGTGTGAGGGAAATGTTACGGAATTAACTCTCGTTAGCTAACATTTATGACATTCCAAAAGTTGTTCTTATGTCTGTTTTCCACTGCAATCCGGATATCTGACAACAGGCAAGCGTGTATCTGAAAATCACACGAAACACAGACAACAATCGCACATCACAGTTGAAATCAAATAGAAAGCAATACTAGCACAACAACATAGTCCGGTACAAATAGGTAATGCATGAGAAACCGGTGAGATTGTCAAATTTTAAAACTATTTTGTTATTCCCTAAGAATTTGAGCTTCGTCAAAGAAAATTGCTAACCGAAAAAAAATAATACGAGGCGCAAGCATATTGGAAAAGTTATGCAAGTGGACCCGATATTTGACACATACACACACACACACACCAAAAACAGAACAATCAGTTCGTCTATTGGATACAGTGCGTTGACTCTGTCCTGGCTGACCATTACTCACCAGATAAATTTTTCTCGTCCTCATTTACGGATGATACTGTGGTGGAAACCGGGTCGTTCTTCTGAGTTTGAGTACACTGTGTGTGAGACAGAGAGAGAGAGAGAGTGAGTGAGAAGAAATAATGTGTCCATTAGGATTGAATAAGTGCTCTGAGTCGCATGTCCACGGACTGATAGTTCAAACCACATTTGGCTCTACTGGAATGATGCCACCTCTGCGGCCCACACACACACACACACATCATCATCATCATCATCATCATTCCGCAGCCTGATGAGGAAGATTATACATGTGGTCATGTAAATTTCACTCGGCACGGCACCAAATGCGGTGAAAATGATATACAGATAGATGGATTGGTTTTTGATATCTTTTGTGGTATCGGGCTGCGGTGAACAGTTTATTCGGAAATGAGAAAACCCTCGAATTGGTCGGGTCAATACTTTTGTCTTCAATTGATAAGTAATAAGTTAAAACAGGAAACAAGTTGCCACTTTTTGTGTCAAAAATCGAGCAAAGTTGTTAGAAATTGCAATCAATCGATATACACATATACGCATAGTGATGATCTGATATCTAAATTGCCAATTGTAAACGACGGGTAATTGGTTGAACAGCAAACACACGACAACCCCGGGTACTAAGTGAAATGGAAACCAACATTTACATGCATAGTTGCAATAGACTTGTGTGGATTTTCCGTAAGAAAGTAACACGGTTACACGGTTAGTTGATACGCTTTCTATGGCAATATATCACGGAATTTTTGAGACCCCTTAATACTTCCTAATCGAACGAAATTTCTAATGGT
>UZAN01053402.1:4251-16579 GCA_900618425.1 Echinostoma caproni
GATTTATATATAAAGCCGTATTAGTTGTCTGGGTTAAATTAACTCGAAGTGCCGGTCAATTGTTTCACTGTATTGTATTGTACTGTACTATCTTGCGAAGGCAAGCAATGCCTACATATCAATAAAACAGTGTATTCAATGTAATAGTGAGATGAAAAATGTTAAAATTATAGATAAATCGATGGACATTATCAATTCTGTCCACATATATCTTTTTGTGTTGATGGAAAATGATAAAACTTTAACAAAGGGTCATCTTTGTATGTTTATCACCAATGTGTTGCGGATCTTCACCGTGTCATTGAGAATACGAGCCTGATAGGCTACTGTTGCGTTAGGATAGACGTTCATGCACGAGGGTAAGCATTGATAATTGGATCAGGTAATAGCGTGGGAACGGCAAGCAGATAGATTGGGATTAAGCGGATGGCTGGGACCGTTGCGTATCCTATGGGCGCAATTTTCACACAAGGTAATATGAAAAAAACACAATTTTGTGACTAGAATATTTATGAGAATAAGTGAAACAAGGTCTAATGATTATCAAACGGCGACAAAGAGCAATGCAATCCTTTTTATAAGTAGTCCAGAGAAAATAACGAGTGAACAATAACGCATGACGGGAAAATGCATTGATAAAGAAAAGAACATATGGTTGCATGCTTCATCCAAAATTGTCTTAGCTGGCGTATCTGGATAGATAAGCGACGCAATCTACCTATACAGACTAGCGCATGAGAGGACCACCGTAGGTATTTGGCACTGTGCCTTCTGCGGATGGGTACGAATTTGCTAACTTAATTTTCCAAAGAATAGTAGACAAGGAAAGACTAGAATCATTGATCTAGGCACCGGTCTGTTTGTTAAATATAGTTTTTTTTTAAATTTCAACCAGGTGGTCTGCGAAAAGATTGTCTCTTTCTTTACGACTCATTCACAGGTTTGTAAAGTTATGTGGTTATAAAATCAAAAGGTAAAGCCCATAAAACTAAGGACAAGACAGATCAGCTTCGAAAACACACCCTGCAGGTCCACCTGTTACCTCTAAACAATGTAAGCCAATCTCAACATTTCTGTTTTCTAATTTTATCCACCATTCACTTTTCATATGTATTTTTATTCCACGTGCAAGCGCTTATACATATCTGAGGAAATAAGTTGATAAAAACCAACTTTTCTCTAACATTTTTCATGAGTATACGGGATATATCGTGAACAGTCATTCTTCTAAGTGAAATATATTACTAAAAATCCAAACTGAAGAGGACTGTGAAAAGACAAAGGCCCGCCATGGTTTTGCACTAATGTGACTATAGTTGTTTACACCCATATGAGCCATACCCCAGAATGAGTGTATTGGTTACCTGTTGAACTGACTTATACGTAGCTCTCAATGACGCTTTACAACCGAACGGCTTCCTTTGAAAAATATTCCGTAAGATATATCGATCAAAAAATGAGTTCAACATATCGATTATCCAGAACGGCATAGGCAAGTGGAAGGAATCCCTGTTTATGACATTACAACATTCACTCTACCGTGAACTGTGCAGTAACCTGGACTAAAAGTGATGCTTACTTCCTCTTCTGAGAAAAAAACATTAGCATATTTCTGGCAGATAGACCAACGAAGAAACGAAGTTTGTGTATGTCTCCCACTGCCTACGCCCATAGTCCCGACATTCTAGTTTTGGTTTGTTTATGTAAAACAGCATAAAGTAAGATGGTGCGATAAGCCCCAGTCTGTTCTCAAAACTTTCCATTTTAGTTCTTAAAATTTTCTTCGTCGGGGATGTCTGAGATGTCACATTTTTGTCGTTGTCATTATGGGGTTGCGTATTTTTCCTTCAAGCGTAACCACAACTCGAATTGGGTGAGACGGCTTGCGGTCTTATGAGTTCCCATCGAACGAATTTGGTTTGAGAACGAGAAAGTTTGTTGGTGATTGGGCTACGCTGAACGGGAAATAACAAAAATGTACTTAAAACACTGCTTTCCCGTCACAAATTTCAATAAAGAAGTCGGAACCATGGGTTTGCACAGTGTAATTATGGTCATAATGCTGTATCTGTACGCATGCATACCGCAGTCAAAGTGATTTCTATAATCAGTGAGATAAATACTGTGAGATGAAGAATAGATCGCTAATTACAGCTGACAACAAGAGAGTGCAATAGCAAAAATGGAGAAGGATGAGGTTTAGTCACCAAGGAAAAGCTAATGTGATCAGCCCTTAATGTTGTTTGCATAGATCGGGTTGAATGTCTAGAGCCTCTGCAGATTTCAGTAACTTTGTGTTTGTTGTTTTGTAGATGACATGAAATGCGTGAGTTGAAGTGACGCAATATTTTTGTTTGAATATGTGTTGTGTTATTGAAGATATAAGTCTTTTCTGATCATTCGATGACGTANGATGACGTAACAGTTTTGAACTTGTCGTCCATCGCTTTCTTAACCCACACCAGGATGTGCTCGGCCAGTCTTTGACGTAACTACCTCCCTGCCCCAACTATGTAGGTAACTGAGCCTCAACACTTGAATCGGTAAATGCAGTTTGATTTGGCGGAAGGGGGGGGAGCAATGGTTCTTTCACCGAGGTCGTTAGTATCCGGGAGGTAGTGAAGACAATTACGGGGCATCTGCGTAGTAGATGCGCTTGACGGCAGAGTTCAGGTGCTTGCTGACTAATTCATTTACGTCATCGCCTTTGTATGATAACTTAAAAAATGCTTTCATTTTCGAAGCAGTTATTGGCATTTTTACATTTGTTAATTACCTCACTGACTAAAAATATCACTTCGACTGCAGTGTGCATGCCTATAGATGCAACGAAACGGCCATGAACACATTGTGCGAACCCATATTGTTGACTTGTTTATTCAAAAATGTACTTACCAAATGAAAGCTCACAAACGGAAAACACAAAAGGTATCAAGATTATGGCCTTAATCACCATTGATAGAATAATGAGGTATGGGGAGGGGGGGTTAGACAATGCGGAGTGATGAAGAAACCGGGAATTCGAGCGACGATAAGGAATCGCCTGCAGACAGATTCTTCGGAGAAAGGGGCGCACAACTAAGTTAGAAAGATCCAGCGAGAGGCGCAATAACACAGACAATTCGCTCCTAACGGTTTCCCGTGCTAGGCGTTGCTCGAGACTAAATTTTCTACTGTGCTATTGACAATGGGTTAGTAATCTTATTATCGAGTGGCTCAAAACCCTTGTGAATTGTTTCTCCCGTAAAAAATCGACTCAACAAAAAGAGATGAGCACAAACACTTCCAAATAAACTTAGAAATGAATGGCACAAAAATCGTGGCAAATTGCTTTGCAAATATTTTGTCCTAAGGCCCCTGAAGTTTTACCATCAATGTCTATTCCTTAAGAAGAAAAAATAAGCCCAATACTGATTCTAACTTGTTTCTGTGGACTACTATTAGTCTATACGGTAAATTATTGCCTGATAGACAACAGACAGTTCAGGACAGTTGTTTCAAATATGTTGGGATTTTTACGGGCTGAACTCAATGATGAAGAGTTTCAACAAGGTTAAAACACTTACCCGGTGTTACGTGTTACTCGGTCGTTAGGTTTTTCCGGGTTACTCTTTTTGTTTTTATGAATATCTGCGTTTTCATTTTATTTACTAAACTGTGAAGTTTGTTTAACATGAATCGTCTTAACTGACCTCTCGTGCATCACTTTGTCAAACGCTTTGTACAGACTTATGTTTTATTCCACATCCGATGGCGGTGATGGCGCGGTGGTTTTGTTGCTGATCACGGAGTGCTTCGTACTCTGTGGTCCGATGTTCGAGCCCCGCCACCTGACTTTGGTGGCAGGTAGTTCTGGTGCCATCCGGTTCAATACCGCACCTAACCAATCGAGGCCCTATGTGGTTCGCCACTCCAAGTCCCGGGGGCTTAGATTGTTGGTTTCCACCACTGAACAGCAGGTCCTCGTAACCATGGGGTTCCACCACCCCCCCACCCGTCTACTGTCCATCACACCTAGATGTATAACAAAAAGAGGGATACGTGAACCGTTTATGTTTTTATTCCCGTGTTATCCAATCAGTGTGCAGAAATAACCGATTGTGAACATTCAAACTCTTCTCGAGGAGAATCTACGCCAAACTCAAACTATCCCGTCACATTGACGAAAGTTAGTACTCCGTTCAGGCAACCACATTTGTACGAGCCATCTAAAACAGTTTCCGTTGTCGTGAATTACTCTGTTCAGCTCCCCCCGCACCCCACCCCAGCCCCAAACAATACCACCACCACCACCACCAATACCAACACCAACACCACCATAACCACCACCAACAACAACACCAAAAGTATAAGCACAATAATCTGGAAACAGAATAGCCTACACCCTTCATGTCTGAATGCATAAAACTTCATTTCAATTTATTCGGTTCTGTGGCTGCTGTTAAGCATTCACTCCAGAATGTAATCAAACAATTACTCGTATTCCTTCCATATTCCTTTGATATCGGTTTTTTTAACGAAGACCTTAGTGGTCCGGTAAAAGTTGACAAGAGACGCGAAGTGTGATGACCACGCCCACGGGTTTTGACTTTGGAGCTGCGCAGCAACCACAAACATGAAAGCATGTTTTTCTAAGCTGATTGTTCCAATGGCGGACTTTATTCAGTACACTTTTTCCGCAACCGATGCCCCTCTCGTTTCTGTTCGTTGTTGGACTGCACCAAAGTAATTCTGTCAAAAAGTCACAATATGTATCAACTTGAAATGCATGCTTTGCACGTGCCTACTTGCTGTACAGCATCCCTGTGCCAGTGACCTATTCCGGCCTGCAATCCATTTGCTGAGCCGGCCAATGATGGATGGAACAGCTGACCTTAGTGAATATATGAGATACGCACGAGCCGATCGGAACTGTGTTGATGTGATTAAATAGGAAGTGTATAAAGTGCGTCCGTGCACAGATATCGTATAGTAGAGCATAGTATAGTATAGTAATTTTCAATTTCCACATGTAACCAATAACAGAGAATTGGCTATTGTGCCACAACATATGAACAAATAGTTATCTGAAGAGTATATTCATAGGTTGTGTGGGCATGTTACCTCCCGGTTGCCCTGACCAATGGATAACCTCGGGGACTCTACAACCGGAGCCTTTGGCTAGAAAGCCAGACCTCCAAGACAACAGGACGGACCTCAGAGTCCGTAGTCCATTGGGACCGGTATCCAGTTCATTGGATCATGCGCCCTTTGGATGGGGTCAGATGTCCAGAGTGCCCAATACACCTTGATGACCAACTGATCCGAGGACCACTGCCACAACCAAGAACGTGTAGGTGCGGTTCGTTCGCTTCCTCTTGGTTGGTTTGGAATCAGGGATTTTGGCCAACTCCTCTAGGTAAACTACCAATGGTTCACCAACCCGGTTATAGCCCGGAATGTCGGCTTTTCGTCCTCTCACGTTGGTGGAAAAACACCTCCGTCACGGGAAAGCAATGAGTATGGCTTCCTCATCAGAGGCTATTTGAGACGCTTGATCGCACAGGAGCATTTCGCTAGGTGTAAGTAAAAATGGTGACCAGTCGTAATCCCAGACATCCACTCCGACCATACTGAGGCTTTCGGAGACTATTGTAAAGTATAGTATGATATATGATCTGACAAATGAGGGGTGAGTGACCGGAGCAGGGCGAGGATGATGAGGCCTGGGGGAGCACCTGACATTCGAATGCCAGGATCAATTTTGGTTGGCAGTCAGCTATGAAAAGCGGCCGGAAATTGAAAGGTCCGATGTGCATAGTTATTGGTTCGTATTACGCTCAAACTCATACTAATGAACGTACCGTGATTTTACGGACCTGACCAGTTTCACATGATAAGCTCTGTTTTGTTTCGTTGTAAAATTAGTTGATTTGAAATCACTGTTTGGGCAGAAAGATAAGAGTGTCCGTGAGAAAAAAGAAACGTAGTCACCTACAACTGGGGAACAAATGAAACAAATTTTACCACCTATCTTGTTCTGCTGTAGACGAGATCACCGTAACTGTCATATGGTAGCATATTATAAAGATGGCAACATCAATTGTTTGCAGTGAACAGTGTCAATTATGAAAACAAACCTTTTCCCAGACGGAAGTTTGCTGAGAACGTTCAGGTTTTCATCAAGATCTAATGCGTGCGTGCGTGCGTGCGTGCGCGCGATAAATGAGAAAATTTGTCGGAACCTACCCTCGCTCATTCTTTGATTTTCCTGGTGGTAGTTTGGTTGTGAAATTCACGTCCTCTATTGCATAATGAGTTCAATGAACACAACCTTCTTGGCAATTGTTATTCATGTTCACCTCAAAGGGATTTTCGTTTTCAGGGCTGTTTGACACCACATCAGATGGAGATACGATCGCAGAGGACAAAGATGCAAGTGACAAAGTGTGTGAGTCTCGTGCATACATTTTAAAACAAAACAAAGATACATTCGGATGCCTGAGAAAATGATTGACCCACTAACGATATCGTCACAAATAGCTGTGATATCAGTGAGACGCTAGAGGCTAAAGTACTAGATGTAAGAAAAATTTGGTACTTTGGATCAAACGTACATCTCCGCCGGAGTACAGAAATCTGACATCTAACTAAGATCGTGTCAAGACCAACATAGTTCGTACCCTTTTTTTCCCACGTGAACCACAAACCGTGGATTGCATAACAAATTGAAAGGCCCATACATCTATGATAGCCAATATCATTCCGTTTGCACTACAACTAGTTTAGAACTGACTGTAACCTCGAACTAATTTGACAAACGAGAATATCATAAGCAATATTTATGCAAGATTCTGATGCATTATTCCTTGCCCTGTAAATGAAGTATTTATTTTACCGTGTATTTCCTAACAGCTCGTCAATAAAAACGCACCTTATCGGGGCCCCAATAAGTGTTAGCCAAGCTTTTTAATCCTAATGTGTTGGAACTTTAACTACGGAATTGGATAAATACTTACTGGTATTTGAAATCAATGCGGCCCAATTTAAAGGTTCAATGAAAACTGGGTATCATGACACTGTGAAAGTCAACTGAAAAATGAAAAAACATGCGAATTGTCACAAAGTGAATACTCACTCCAAAAATTATTAGTTTCTGATCCTGTCCTGGAATATCGAGTACAAATTAGGCACGAAATTATTACAGTTCTTAAAAATACCTGTAACAAGTTCGGATAGGTATCCGAAGCGATCAATTCGTTGTTGGAAGTTATAACGATGCGGGAAAACAGCAATAATGCGAGCTGCATCGCAGAATTTCAAGGCCATCAATAAATTTTGTTTCATAAAATTTACAGTATAATAAAATGAATTATGCAAAACATTAGGAGTTATGGTTTACAATAAGCGTTACCAATAAATTCATTGAATAAAGGACTCGGTTGTATTCCGTAGTCAGAAGTAATTGTTCATCTAGAATTGATACCTATAATAATGATAATGATAATATTAATAATTATAATACTAATAATAAATAACTGTTAAAGATTTGGAGAGGCCATTAAATCCGTCGTTATTAGTGTTAGTGTTCAGATGATGCCTGTTGGTACCGCCATTGATAGTGGTCAAGCGGTTGACGTTACTGTCCCTGGTGTGCTCCAGCCAAAGTTGGAGGCCTAAGCGCTGCCACGCCCGGTTCTGGCGTCCTTAGACCCATTTTACTAATTACATGGTTCGATAGAAACATGCGCGAACAAGCCAGGCTGATCTTGATCAAGTGATTTAGGTCTGTATCCCCCTCACGCTTTGGGACTTCCAATTCCAGGTTCGAATCCGACAACCGCGACCTAACTTCGGTGATGGGCAGCATTTTGGGCAACTGGTTCACTATGACAACTGACGTAATGGGGTCATTTACGGTCCGCCGCTCTATATCCCGGGGCTTTGGTGCCGATTTCCGTGAATGAATTCATGGTCTACCCCTTTCACTCTTCATCACACAAGAGAGTGGAATGATAAAATGCGATTTCCAGTTGATCCGTAAATGTGACCTTTGCTGCCACCGCTCACGTAATCGGTTTAAACGAACAACCTAAGCTGGCTGCAAGCCATTTTTGCAGAATGAGGTGAAACTATTAAGATCTTCACAAATAAGTGGTGCAATTTAATTAGCGCCCAGAGCAGTGGTGATCAAGTGGTTAGATCACCAAATTATGACCCGGGTCCCGGGTTTGAACCGCTCCACCACCGCCCGTCTTCACTGCTTCTTTTTTTTCTAGGTAACCTTGTATGGCCGCGGCCCTTTTCCTCAAAGTTGACCTATATATTCAATAAATTAAAAAAGGATGTAAAAGACATTTATTAATACAATTCTATAAACCGAGTGATACCAAAACGAAATTAACCGCATCATCAAATAATGAGCCTAATAAATAAGTTTCCAAAAGCGCCTCAATTCAGATCATCTTCTGAATGTTGCTTCACAAAAACGCCACAAAACAGCTTTTTGTTGCAAGCAAAACGATTCATAATCGGTAAACCATTTGTCTTCTGTGATGAATAGGGTTGTAAAATTCAGTCTTATAGTTTGTAAAACAGATAGAACTCACCGTGTTCTTTCTGTTCATACTCCTAGAATATCAATACCATGAGTTCTCATTTCCCTCTTATAACCCGCTTGATATCTATCTGCCCGGATCAGTGGATTGGTGGATAGAATAAGGCGGACGAATTGTTCATTCGACTGATCACATATCTCCTCCATAGATCTATTTGAATTTGTTGAGGGGAAACATTCATTTGTCACATTGGGTGACATTATCTTCTCGCATCAGTCATCAGTCAGCTTGACATTTGATATCCTGTACGTGGGTTGTCTGATGACGAAGTCTCATTACGGTTTGCCGGAAAATGTCAAAATAGTCAATGACAGGTAGAGCAACTAAACAGCTTGTCAACAGGTTCAGTAATCTGTTTGTTACAACAAAAATTCTGATAAATCCCCCTCTCCTTCAAAAACAAAACTTGATAGAATATCATTCATAAATTATCTGATTAATAAACCCCTCAACTGAAATCTACGGGGTTGCGTCACAGAAGAGACTGTCGTATCATCATGTTAAAAATTTCTCTGGCGTGATTATTCGAATCAAACACGTCTCAATCATAAATCTCAAGGTCTATAACTTGCCAATTTTCTAACAAGATAGGAATACTTTGAAATTTCTCAATTATTGTTAACCTTTGGTTCCAAAATATTGACCGCATTGCATTTCTCATTTTGCCATCACCGCTTGTGAAGCATTGCCAATGTTACCTTGCAAACAAATTGCCAAGCTCGAGGAACGAATGGATTGATATGAAGTCCTCCAACGGAACGCTGAGGACCGGACTGTTGAAGTGGTATAGGTCTCAAATAATATCATCGAGAAAGACGTATGTGGAAATCATGTCACCGCCACCCGACCAGTAGACAGACTGAAAGAATGAACGTTTTATTGGTGTGGCAGATCCGTGGAGAGGGATTTCTGGCATGGGGTCGAACTGCTGATGGAAGTGTATGCCGTATGCACTTCCTAACAAGTATCCGCATTAATACCATCACCCGACCGATGATCAAATCGGGTAACATTTCACTTTTTGAGGACCTCAGAAACCCGAAATGTAAATGGTGTGAGATCACTTTCGTTCGAACAATCAATGTCCTGCTCGCGTCGGTGATGTCTTCAATTAGATTAACAATAAGTAAGTGGAAATACGGGGTTATTCTTTAGTTTTTGAAATTGTTCAACCCGGTTTCCATTTATATGCAATCTTCGTTGATATCAGTTTCCTCCCACACCCTAAAAGCTCAGAACATAAAAATCGAACAGAAGTTTCCATCTGTAAATATTCTGTTTCGTGTTCTTCAATCAGTACGTCAAAAATTCCGTTCGTATGAATGTATTACACTAGAAGGAGTGAAACAACACTCTACCAAAGGCGTATATTGATAGTTCAACAACAGACAGGGAGTGAGTAAGTGGATGAGTGAATGAGGAGGGGGAGATTACCGGCATGAACAGCAACAGTTCTGAAACGGTTCCATTCATACCCAACCTGACGGCATATGTATCACGAGGACTAAGCTTCCAATGAGAGTCAAAAGTTTCTGAATTGTTTTTGGATAACATCCTTGCGAATGACGAGTTCATATCAACTGTGTAACCTGTTATCACCATCACAGTTTTCACATTAGACAGAAGCGGGATTCTTTTCCTGGCCTAGATTATCATCATAGTGTAGGCCACTCGCTGGGCTAAACACATCGATCCGCAAAAATCAAATCATCAACGTACAGCAAAATACAGGGAAGTGAAATTCACCGATCGCTGCCAAACTCGCAATGCCTGGGCATTGGGGTTTGATGGACATGTACTGCTGGGGTATCCAGCAGCTGTGGTAACAGCATTCAAGAATTTGAGACCAGTCTGTTTGTTTGAGCAATCTGGAAACTAGGCTCTGTGATTGTTAGTACTAAGTGTTTCTCAGCCAACGCGCGCTTCACAGGCAATTTCAAATTGTGTTGTATCAGGTAAAAATTACCTTTTCATACTCCTATGGAGAATCGCCATTTCATGGAAATTGTTACTATTTATAATCAAGTATGGAAGGAGGCTGCATTCGTAAAACAGATTGGGCTCGAGGTGGCATATTATGAACAAAGTAGATAAACAAAGTAATGACACATGGGGTTGTTTTGATAAAGGTTGATCAATTACATAATGGTCAACCCGATTACTGAGACTCTTTCGATGTACATCACCAATCATCTTGCAGGTTGCCAAATAAGATTCTACAGTATACTGACGAGGTCAAATATATATTCAGATGATCGCTAACCCATCAAATGTAACATGCATTACTGACGCGTAGGACAAGTCACCATTAATTGTCTCCACCCACTATCTTCTGCATGTTTTGACTGCTTTCTGGTCGTTCACGTATGCATATATTCCAAAGCATCCCCAACATTACGAGTTACGTTTCCCAACCTGAAAGTTCACAGTTCGAGTCCCGCCAGACAGCTGCTCTATGCAAAATATTTTTTTCAATTTCACTTATTACGGGGCTTTGTGAGAGTAGATCCTGGAGCGTGCACAACTAGCTGATATACCAGAAAAAATGGGTAATAGTCCCACTCGGAAACCAAATGTCTCGCATTAGCAAATCTGTTTCTCCTCTCCTAAATGTCTCCGTTAGAACATGCAACTGATGCATGCTAATAAGTGAGTCAGAATGAATACAAATCTAACGTGAGTTTCTGTCAAATCACCAGTTCAAACAATGAAAGCGGTCAACTCTTTCAATCGACATCAACAGTTAGCGTTATCAACTAACCGAGCTGCTGTGAACCCCTTCGCCGACGTCAACCGTTGTCAGTGAAAATATCATTTCAATTAAGTAATGAAGGATTTGGTTCAATTTAAAACGTGAGTTCGTCGTGTATATAGAAAAGCTAGGAAGCACTTGACTGGGTCTCATCAGCACTGTGAATACATCGACCCAACTGTGGATCGAACCCGGAACCTCATCGGCAGAATTCAAGCATACTACCCACTCGGCCAACGGGCAGCTGATCAGACCGTTTTTCATTTTCCAGGGGGTTATTGCTAAGATGAGTAGGGTCCGTGGCCCGCAACAACCTCGCAAAGATGGGTTGTGCTATGTCGTGTAAGTGGAAAATGGAAAACGGTCTGATGAGCTGCCCGGTGACCGAGTTGGTAGCATGCTTGTGTTCTATCCTTGAGGTNGAGGTCCCGGGTTCGAGCCCCAGTTGGGTTGATAGATTCGCATTGCTGATGAGACGCAACAAGGTGGAAATAGCTGATCAGTGCTTCGTAGCCTTTCAGCTCACACTTCATTTGCCATATAGACCACGAATCAACCTTTGCAAATAGCATCTATTCACATTCCCCTACCTTCTATTTGGGTTGCCTAACGTATCTTTCGTATTGAACAGTGCATATGTATTGTGCGTTTAACCTAGATATTCTTGTTGCACATGTGGTCACCCAGTTCACGGAATTTTCAAATCATCATCGTCCCTATCCATTTTCACGCACAAGCAATAATCCAATTGGTTTTAAAACACTTTTAGATATAAATACAGAAGTGTTTCACTAAAAAAACGGGTTCACCATTGACCAAATAACAGGATGGTAACCTCTCAGTTTTCCACTACTACAAATTCAAATTCAAATTCAAATTTTTATTATGGGATATAACTTACAAAGACTTCACTTTTTCGAATCCCATAGGGTGTTTACACTTTGGTTCGGAACACGATTCACAATGTCACACACAGTAC
>UZAN01053403.1:1789-14895 GCA_900618425.1 Echinostoma caproni
TCCAACCCACAATGATTACATTTGACGTAACTCTGTTCTTGCTTTGCTTGTTTATAGACGTTTACTCACTCACAAACACCCCCAAAATTGTTTACCTGTTGACTCGATACCCGCCACATTTCAATTTGGAGTGAATAGAGAACGTGATTGACCTATTGGCTCTTGTTGGACATTCTGTTCGGTTCTCGATTGTATAAGTGCTTTTGGTTGCATATTTGATGTTTGCTTTGTTGTACATTTGGTAATGATTTTTTGATTCAGTACCGTAGAACATTACGCATCAATCGTGTTTTATTTCGGGATTCTTATCGGTATCGTCTACGCGCCACTCAAGTGCGAATTGGTTGACGTACATCCAGTTCAGTGTGTTGTCGGCGGATGGAAGTAGCTTCCAATACTGCGTACAGTTTATTTGGGATCTGTGATCCTCTCAATTTAGCCCCGTTTCCAGAACGTTGTCTCCTCGGGGGTATGCTGAAAGGGGGGAGGAAACAAGCAAAGGTATCTCCTCGCCTCATTGGTTAGAGACCTCAAGTACATATCCGTTCGTATACACAGATCACATTTAACAGGACAGTCACTTTGAGAACAATTCTAACAATCAAGCCCTAGTTCACTCAGTTTCACAAAATGTCGGCTAATGGGGAATTTATTCTTGATGCTCCCTTTCTAGATACTAACTTCGGGGAACGTTTCTGACCAACATGCGTTCAGGGCCACCTTGCAGGCGATAACATTGGCGCAGTTGACTACTTCTGCAGGTAACCTGTTCCACATAGGTATGACCCCGTGTGCGAAGAAGTTAGCCTGTACTTCCAACCTGGCGTGGTTTTGTTGAATATTATAGGCATTACCTCTGATGTTTTGAGCACGAGAAATTGTAAACAAGTCATCTACGTTGAGTCCCGATAGACCTCCTACAATTTTAAAAGTCTCTATCAGATCTCCCCTCATTCGTCTACGCCCCAGAGAAAGGAGTTTAATATCTCTTTACCGCTGCTCATAGCCTTTCCTCTTTTACCCAGCCACCATTCGGGTAGCTAGCAGTCATTCTAAACATGTTACATCCCTCCATCAATACGGTGCCCATGCCTGCGCACAACACTCCATGTGTGAGCGAACAATCAATTTATACAGTGCGACGAAAACCTCAGGCCTTCTGCATGTCACTGTGGCACACAGCTTAAACCGCGGCCCCTAGCCTGACTGGCAGCCTTGGCGCACTGTGTTGAGGGTTNCTTGGGTCACAAGAACCCCTGGATCCTTCATCTGCGGTATCTGCTGCATGAGAGCTCCATTCAACGTGTATACCCTCACCCTCTTTGCTAAGAACCTACACCTGTTTAGATTCAAAAGTTGGTCCCACTTGACCGACCATCGATGGAGTACGTCTAGGTCCCTTTGCAGGTCTAACCCTGTCATTTTGACATCATCAGCGAACATGAAACACGCTTTTGAAGAACTTAAGTAGGGTCTTTGCTTTAATTTGGTTACAGGTAGCCATGCTTTCATCGGGCAAAGCTTGTGATCCTACATTTTCCCGTGTGCGTGCGTTGGCTTGCACTTACGCATAGAAGCTTTTCAGGCTCTCTTTGACTAGTAGCGCTAAGTTAAACTCGAAGTTATACTTGGTACACCTTTGGAGATCTTGACATCTATTACGCGTCCGCTTGTAGCCACTCCACGCTTGTTAAATGCTCTTAAGCTTAAAGCAATCCCAGTATTGTCGACGAATTTTGAGCGCCCTCTCTATCCTTGGTTTCCACCATATTTGTCTATCTGGTTCGTCCTTCCCTCAGTGGCGCGAGGTACACTCCGGGTACTCGGGTACCAGCTGGTGGTATTTGCAGCTTGTACCAATTCTGTGACGTCTATGCTACCATAGAGACCCATAAGAGTAGGTCCGTGCCTAAGATAGCTAAACATTAGTCTGAAGCGAATAACTACGTGGTCACTCTTTCCCAACGGTTCTTCCTTATTTATGTCCGAGCTGTACCTTGTGACAACTAGGTCCAGCAGCGAGGGTCTCTGTTGTCCTCGGTATCTCGTTGCTCTTGTCACATGCTGTGTCGGAGCTCTTTCTTGTAGAAATTGCAAGAATGCAGCCCCTGAGGATCCCGTAGGTGCATACCCCCTTGACCATGCTACCTCCGGAAAATTTAAGTCACCAGTGATAGCATAACGTCGATATTTGTACAGCGTTTATTGTAGGATCATAAGCAGCTCCGTATCTGGCGTCATATTAGGGGCTCTAGATATACCTGTTACGCTCTTTTGCGTCCTCCCCAGTTGAATACAGCATCCTGTGGCTTGAATATTCGGAGGATCTAACTGCAGATGCATTTCTCCTTGGTTTAGGGCAGCCTTGGCGAGCAGCAGTATTCCGCCCCCTGTCTGCCGTCAGTCCTGTCCTGTCTATAGTTTGTATACGCGTTTAAATGGACAACGGATGGATCCTTTTTCAGCCATGATTCAGTGATACTGATTATGTCTAATCCCCGGGATCGGGCTCTTAATTCTCCCCACTTTCCACTGTTACTACAAGCATTTGTGTACCACGCTGTGGTAATTTCTGCTTGTAGAGCTGGAAGGAACGACCTACTAATAGCATCAGAGTCCTCGGGCGTAATACCCGAGGAGCCACCTCGTTTTTTGCTGTAACGTTGACGGTTGGAATTTCCTCGGCTACCTATAACAGTCTGCTTTTGGCTTGGTCCATATTCGTAACTCTGAGGCCTGACACTGGTCTCACATGGTTTTCCAGGTCTTCTAACCCACTGGAGCCCTCATTCACTTGGCTTATGCCAAGGTGTACTGTCCACAACCTTGGCACAGCTGCGGGATCCATATGACCTTTCCGGTGTTTCCAGCGGTCCTGTCTTGTGAGCGAGATGCTGTTTCCTTGCAGGAGCAGTTACCGATTTGCCTTTTTTCGTGCGACTCCGCTTTACACCCTCGGTTTCTAGGGCAGGCGCGATGTGTTTGGGAGCTACCTTGATTCCCATGGCTCTGGCTACGGTTTCGACGTGAGGTCACGCGCGCTGTACGACACTGCTTGTCTTTGGCGTCGATTTACTCACGGATGATGCTTGCGGCTTATTTACAGGCTTAGTTGCGCTCACGGTGCTACTCCTAGGCTCCTGTTTGTCGGCTGTTAATTTGGGCTGTTACCTTTTAAGGGAGCTCCCCAAATCTCTTTAACTTGACTTCAGGTTTTCAAACTGTAATTCCGATTTGTCTTGTTACAGTCGGATAAGGGGGCCTGCAAATAAGTGCTTCATTGGCCGTGGTAATTGCCATAGCCCTCTCTAGTGACGGTTCCAACGACTACAGACAGTGGCATATCCCTAACATGCATGCTGCCGAAGGTTACCAGTGAGGGACGTGAGTGAAGTGCCTTTTCTGTCTTCCACAGTCACACCCTATGACACTTTACAGTGCTCTTTGCCGGTGGCATTCCCGCCAGGCGAATAACATCCTGCATATGTCTGCGGTCCACCTCACGGTGAAATCTACCATCTCTGATAGTATGCTCGGAGCAGTTATGGAGCAATGAGGTCTTCGCCCAACCTAGAATAGACTGACTGGTATGCTTTATGAGAGCCAGCTCCTTTCTAAGCGCTCCAACCTTAAGCTCTTATTTTTCAGCTCCGTCGTCTCTTCCGTTTTCGTTTTCGGCGTTTTACACCGACGTTTCTCCACCCTTTTATCTTTTTTTGGTTANAGGTAAATTTCGGCTTTTCTCAAAATAGCAATCACTTTAGGCTGTGCATGCCACGGTGCTTTCTCCTCATCTAACGGCCCTAATTGTTCCTCGAGAATGTGCGAGCATACTTCGGCTAGTGCAATGCCTTGATCATAAATCCACTTCAGGGATTTGTGCTCCTTATACAGTTCGTATGCCTTCCTGGATAACTACAGACACCCTTAATGGTACCAGCGTTGACAACAATCGCACTGTATACCCTCGATAGCATGCTCACTGCATTTACCGAACTGAGCTGCAGCTTTGAACCTAGATATTACCATATTAATTGCAAATTTAAACACAGAATGCTTAGTTCCCACTTTAAAAGATAAAATTTGAACCCAAAATGTATCGTGGATAGTAAACAGTGAAACCGTGCAAACAGCAAAAGGACTTCAGTCCTTGAACCTGACCAAAAAGACTGTGAAGTGAACTTTTAAATGGTCACAACGTTAACATTACCTCAGTTGAAACTAAGGCAATGACACTTATCCGAAATATAGTTAGATATTCCACTTAGCACTTAAACATGAATTACAATCAGGGGCACCTTAAAAATTCAAACCACGCGAGAGGTACGTACCGTTCAGGTTATTGGGCAGGACAAGGAATATTCTAATTAGGATAGTGTCTCGAGGGTTTATCTACGGTAGAAATTATCAGTCTTCACAACAATACGGAAAAGAGCATCTGTAAGTAACTTACCTAACATTGGACTAAAGTGTAGCATAAACGAGGAAGATGTATGTGGAAATTCGCGTTGCTCGAAAGCGTTGTAAAAGATACCCAATGTGATACGTGCGATGTATGGTTCCACAGCATACGTGGAAATCTGTCCAAGAGGATGTACCAGTTATACCGAGAACATGAGGAGCTGAGTTGGGCTTGCAATGGATGCAAACAATTGATCGTTACATTCAACAGATTTGATTATGGGTGTGGTTTGTAGCTTAGGTTGATGGTTTGTGGGGTCTTGTGTTCGCAGAGCTTGGCATTTAGATCGCAAACGTTTCATCACTAGCCGAGGTGACATCGTCAGTGCGTTGATAATGGTTCCTCTACTTGTGTTTATTTATAGTATTCCTACCCTAGGCTTCACCTTGAGAACTTTTCTCGCTGTTGACCTTGAAGACGGTGCTAGATTTGGTAACTTGACCTTTGGTGGTTGCTACAGAGATGACCTTTGCGCACCAAGGTTACTAGATTTAGTAAGTTGACTTTTGACTGTGACCTTGACCTGTCAGAGTTACTAAATTTAGTAGCAGTTGTACCAAACCTTGTTAACAGTTTGAAATTTTCGTACCTGAGAATAAATTTGAAGTTTTGTTCGTGCATGGTATTTGGGGTTTCTGGTCATGGGCCGGTGGGCATTGAACCGGTCAACTCCTCTTCTGTTTTGTGGATAAGTTGGAGACCTTGCGCCTCAGCAGATTTTAAACTGGGTCCAGGCCGATGTGTCTATTGATTGGGTTTGTTGATGAATGCCATGCTTCCAGGAATTCTCTTGAATGCCTAGTGCTCGCGTGATCCAGAATGTGAAAGTTGTCCAGATTGAACGTATATCCTTCTTGGTCCTCATGCATGGACATCAATGAAAGAGGGTCGTGTCTTCTTTTGTAAATGAAATTTCTTCTCTCATCCTTTTTGATTTGTCCCTTAGGCCTTGAAATGTTTCTTCTCATAGTTTTTGTAGGCTTATGGGCAATTATAATGCGTTGTGGCCATTTACGAGATATTCTTGATTTATGGAAGTACCATCTTCTTGTCGGATTGTATTTGTTGACTTGACTCTCTTTGTGTTCTGTACAAGATTCTCCGTATGAAGCTTCTTGGGTATCCGTTTTGTTGGAATAATTTGAAGAGATACTTTTCTTCTTGTTCTCTCAGATCCGTTGTGCTGCAATGTGTTCTGGCTCTCTTAAAAAGAGTTCGTGCGCAGGACGACTTGTGAATATTTGAATGATTGCTTTGAAAGTTCAGTACTTGGTCCGTATGGGTTTGTTTTCGATACACTGATGTCTGCAGTGTTTCGTTGTTGGTTCTTCTCACGACTACATCGAGAAAATGAAAATTTCTTGTCCTTTTCTTCTTCCATATGCCATTAAAGATGTTGTTGAGCGTTGTTTGTGCCTCTTCGATCTTCGATTGTTTAATGATAACAAAGGTATCATCAAAATATCGGACCCAAAGTTGCGGTTGAATCCTTGGTAACGCAATATTTTGAAGTTCTTGCATCACAGCTTCTGCAAGGAATCCGGATACAGGTGATCCCGTTGGTGTTCCTTTGGTTTGCTGATAGAGTTTGCCGTCAAATGTGAAGTATGTGCATATACACAAATCCATCAGTTCAAATTCTCGCTGGATTATCCGGGTATTGCCCTCGAAAGAGCTTTTCAAGTAATTCCCTGGCCAAATTCAAATCAAATGAAGTGAACAGCGCGTTGACATCAAACGAAAGCATAGCTTCATCTTCCTCCTTCCTTTGGTGTTCTGCAGTTTGTCCAGAAATTGTCAAGCGTTAATTATGGAATGTTCCAATCCACTTATGAGAGGTTTTAAGTATTTCCACAGTTCTTTGGCCAAATTGTATGTTGGGGCTCCCGGCAACGGTACAATAGGTCTCAGGGGGATACCTTCCTTGTGAACTTTTGGCAATCCGTAGAATTGAGCAACGTTTGACGCATCCGCTCGCATTCTCTAGCGTTCCTCTTTGGTCATCCTTTGCAATTCTTGCAGTTTCTTCAGAGTTTTGTTCATTTTATTCACCAGTTTTGCGGTTGGATCTGCATCAATGGATCGGTAGGTAGTGGTGTCTTCTAATAGTTGTTTTGCCTTTTCAATATAATCGGCTTTGTCCATAACCACCGTCATTATTCCTTTGTCAGTCGGTAGAATGATAATATTCTCGTCTTTCTTGAGTTTCTTCAGTACATCGTGTTCTGCTTTGGAGAGCGTGGCGTTCGGCCGTTTGTGGTGCATAGCCGATAAAATGACTTGTCTGAACTCCCAATTGAACTCTTCTGGGAATCCGGATGATTTGAATGCATATTCCAGTTCGGCTAGGTACTCCTTTGTTGCCGCGTTTTCGAGGTTGAAATTCATTCCTTTTCTGAGCGTTACATTCCGGAGCAAAGAGGTACAGAAGAGTAAGACCAGGGAGAAAGCGCTACAAACAAAGAAGCCTGGAAAGAGCAGGAGCCTCATTACCTCCTCTCAGAATGAGGATGAAACCCTAGTGCAGGGGGTTCTGTAAAGTCAACGAAGGAGCAATAGAATCGCAGTCTCCAGTGCTTCCAACAATGCGCATTGAGTAGAGGAAAATTCGAGGAGGCACGAAGGAAACAAAATTTAAAAGAAATAGGAAACCGAAAGTAGCCACCCATCCGGACCTAAGAGAACGATTATTGGCATCAGAAGAAGTTACTGAGAGGTTAGCCACAGCTCTTACAAAGCTGGGCAAATCCACTAACATTGCACTCGATAGAAACATGAATGTGGTCATACATGGCATCCCGGAACCGTTTATTAAAGAAGGAAGGCAAAGAGAGGGCAGTGAGATATCACGTGATGAACATCTTGCATACCGTGGAAATTCCGGAACATCTCTCTTTAAAAAGGTGTTACGATTGGGGAAATGGAAGCAGACACCGGATCAGGTACAGCGGCAGCAACCCACGCTGGTCGAGTTTGCCGATCTTAGACACGGAGACCACCTTTTAGCGGCCTCTGAGAGGATTAAACCTGCCAGTGGGGGAGAAATTCAGGTTAAGGCCGATGACTAGGCGGGTGTAGGAAATGTCGACAGAGGGACCCTATGTAAATCTCCAGGATTCAACACAGCCCTCCTTCACTCGCCAAGGCTGAAAATACATAGAATTGGAGAGGAGCTCGCAGCGACTAGCAATCCGATCATGGAAGCCTCCCTGGGTAAAACCCCTGCAGGGAAATCTAGAAACGAAACGGAATTTACCGTTATAAAAATACTGTTGGACTGCTCGGGTGAGGCCCGGGCAGAAGAAACCCTCTGTGAAGAAAGTTGAGACTGGTTGGAGTGAGAAGAGACTAACGCTAGTGTACACGAATGCACTTAACATTGGGAACAAATGACCGGAGCTGAGAGCGCGGACAGAGGTTGTTGAGATTGTAGCGGTCACAGAAACATGGCTTTGAACGAATGAAGAGGTAAATGGAACTTATTAAGAGAGGTTTTCAGTGTATAAGCAGGACAGGACGGATGGTAGAACAGGCGGGGGAGTGAAGCCATTCATGGTGGACCATCTAGAGCACCACGCAGGCTTCAATCTAACTACCCCCAACATTCGCACTATAAAAGCAGTCGTAGCCGGTGCCTCAGCCTGTCTATCTGGAGCCTGTGTCTATCGAAGCCTTAGTTTCACTAGGGAAGAAGATACACAACTACTGGAGTTCCTAACTAGGGTAGTTAATGCTCGAAGAAAGCCCATAGTGGTAGGTGACTTCAATGCACCGGAGATAGATTGGACCGCCTACCCCGCACCAGAAGGTTCCTTTGGCGGATCCTCAGTCGATTTGATTATAGAAAGAGCTTTCTATCAACACATCGATGGAGCGACCAGGTGGAGGCATGGACAAGCACCATCAACGCTTGATTTGGTGATCACCAAAGCAGCGAACTAAATTCAAGAAGAACCCCTAGGCAATGGCGATCATGCAGTTATAAGGTTGCGACTAGTGAATCAAGGATCATTCGTCCCGCATAAGTATCGAAGGAACTTCTCTGGGATAGATCACAGTAGGCTAAGGGGGCTGCATCAACAGGTCTCGTAGACTGTAAACCAGTGAGAGGACTACCTGGATGAGCTGTGGATGAAGATCAAGGATAATTACATAACACACAGATGAAGTTGCACCCCTGAGCAAGGTCAGAAGGAGGGAAGCAAAGCATTGATGGACAAGCGCAGTTAAAAAGGCAATGGAAAGGAGACAAGTAGCATGAAAAAATTATATGAAAACATAAGGACATCGAGCTTACCTACAATACAAAGTAGCTCGAAAAAAGGCAGAAGGTGTGCAACAAGAACACCGCCGGAAGTACGAAGCCGGGATTGCAAGTAATACCAAGAACAGTCCTAAGGCTTACTTTAATTATGTTTAATCCAAGGCCACGTTGGGAGGCTCAGTCGGTGCAGGGAAGAATGGGAGAGACGAACGTGCTACAAATGAGGAGGAGAAAGCCATTGCACTACTTGAATTCTTCCGAAGCGTTTACAGGTCAGACTTGGGACCTGGTGGGCTTCTAGTGGCCGGTAATTTGAAGGTACCACGGGTGGAAGATACAGTCATATAGGGGGAGGAAGTGAGCAAGAACATCGAGCAATTAGTTACTGCGAAGGAGGCAGGGCCGGGTGAAATACATCCAGCCATACTAAATCCGCTGGTATGTGGTGGCAGAAACAATAGCAACCTTATTTAATTTGTCCGTCGACGAGGGGAGATTCCTCAAAGACTGGATCCTGTCCAATGTCATCCCCTTTCACAAAGGAGGGAACAAAGAAGTGTGCTCGAACTACAGACCAGTAAATCTTACATCGGTCATCCTAAAGATACTAGAGCGCACAATAACAGAACGGATCGTGGCACACTTTGGAAGATAAAAATTGGTTGGGTCTTACCAGCATGGGTTCATGTGGCGTAGGTCCTGCCTCTCCAACCTCGTGGTGTTTCTAGACGAGGTAACAAAGAGGCTAGACAGGGGAGAGCAAGTGGAAGTGTGCTATCTTGACTTCCAAAAGGCCTTCGATTCAGTGAACCATAGGCTACTCGCTCAAAAACTGAAAGCATTTAGGATAGCGCCTAGAGTAGAACGTTGAGTAGTGTCAGGCCTGAAGGTAAGACAATTCCAGGTAAGAGTGGACGAAGCCCTGCCATTGAGAGGAGAATTGAAGAGTGGATTGCCCCAAGGTTCCGGGTTGAGATCACTGTTATTCTTGTTGTTCGTCAATGATCTAGCGAACGGACTGGAGAACCCATGCTTTCAGTTTGCGGATGATATCAAGATTATGGGGGCAGTAAAAAACGGCAGAATGCAAAGAGATTTAGATAAGGTGTATCAGTGGTTGCTGGGGTGGGTCTCCCTCTCCATGTAGCAAAATGCCAGCATCTCGTTGAGGAGAGAGAGCTAAGGCCCATTTTATATGTTTGTCCTCCCGGGGGACAGAAGAAAGAGAACAAATGAAGATAGTGATCTGGGAGTGATAATGGGGTCTGACTTCAGACCAAACCAACACGCGGCACAGAAAGCCACAGGGGTGCTATACCAACTGAAAAGAGCGGTATGGTCGACAAAGGTAGTTTTCTCTTACCGCTATAAAAGGCGTTTGTTTGGCTATACCTGGAATATTGCGTCCAAGCGTGGAGGCTCAAATTGGTGAGGGATAGTAGACTTCTCGAATAGGTACAGCATCGCTTCACCATGTGGTTTGATCGCTGTAGTGGGATGGAGTACGACCAAAGTTTGCAGGATGTGGGGCTGTTCTCTCTCGAGGGAGAAGAAGAAGAGGCAACCTAATAGAAGCTTTCAAGATAATGAAAGGCTGGGCGCAGATAGAGGGTGCCAATAAGCCCATTTTTAGGATAACAGATAGTGAAACCCTGAATGGTCACGCTCTGAGGCTGAAGAAGGAAAGACCCAGACTGGGGATCAGAAGTTACTTCTTTGAAGTAAGAGAGGTTAATGACCGGAATAAGCTGCCGAGCGAAATAATAGAAGTCAACACGGTAACGCAATTCAAGCTGCAGTTTAACAGGGCGTTGGGTACCATTTTAGCTAGGAATGCAGAACAAACCAGAGAAGTTGCATCAAGGGTGACTGAATTAGGGGTGTTCCTTTTCAAACTGCACTAATAACTTATTTTTGAGCTTTTTATGCGTGCAAGTCTGTGACAAAGCTTACACGAAGCTAGATGATAGAGAAGCTACAGTTCCCTGAAGAACTTAACGTCGTCGAGTCGAAGCACTGGGGGATTCAAGAGCCCATCAGAGCAAGAAACTGGACCATCTGGCATATTGTCTTCAAGTCCTGGATCCTTAAACCGAACTAAACTATTGTAAGTTGCAGAAGATAGGAGGTTTTCATAACATTTTACAAAACCACAATGCGTCCTCATTTAGAAAATTGCGTACAGTCATGGACGCTTCACTTTAAACCTGATGAATGGTGTCTTGAGAAAGTACAGTACGTAGCATCTAGAATGCTAGCAGACCAGAAAGGTAACGGATACCTCCAACGACTGAGGGACCTGAACCGGTTCTCCCTGGTCGACAGACGCATGTGGGGCGACGTTATAGAGATTGCCAAAGGGCTTTTGGGTCTAAATTTTCGAAAATCTATTCTCGTTTGTTCCTGCCAGGGGCACGAGGGGCATCAACTTAGATTGGAGAGAAATCACTGTAGAACAAATCGGTGAGCTAGGTTCTTCAAAAGAAAGTTATACCACTGTCTAATAAATTACCTGAAGCAGTGGTTAACTGTATTAGTGTCGAAAATTACAAGACAAAGCTAGATAAATGCTAGGCAGTGGTATTCCCCGAAGTTGAATGTTGAAAGTTATTTGTTAGGCGTAATTTACCGAAACATTGTAAGGGATCTGATAATGCACACTAACATTCTGCCTCCCAGCAACCAATATTGACTCAAAATCTTGGAAGACAACGAAACCGCAAAAACACAAGGAACTGGACGCGCGATTGGCAAAAGCCACGATTTGTCCTATGAGAACTGAACTCATCGGGCGGTAGATAAAGCAGGCGGAGTGGTGATTCTCCTAAAGAATCAATATGCTCAATGGGAAACCACTGAACTGAGACTGTGCACCCCCACTGTGCAAGCAGTTGGATGCGCAATTCGAAACCGAAAACGACACTACGTCTTCAATCAAACAACTAGAGCAGAGGATTACTCGCCTTGAAAACGAGTTTTCTGAATTGAAACGTGCAAAAGAACTGACAAAACAGAAGTGTCCTCATTATGAACCACGAGGAACCGGTCATAAGATACGCAAAGGTCCAGGCGGATATCGACGGTCGAAGAGTCCGGGATATCCTTAGAACTGTGGGTTTACCCGTGTATTCACTCATAAATAGCGTACGAAGGATTGGGAGGTGGAGAGAAGAATGCGCACCAGGCTGCCGTGTTGCTAGACCCATTCTAATTGAGTTCGAAAATCCCAGTAATATAGTATGCAGTAATGAAAAAATAGAACAAGCCACTTCGGGTAGATACCGAATAGTACCAGATAAACTAAATCGCATGACCAAGCGACCCCGGTGGACGCTCGTCTTGAAGTGGATCAGCCGCAACTAGAGAAAAAGGCACCCATAAGGAGGGGCCCACAAGGTGTTCAAACCCACGCCTTGGTAAAGGTTCAAAGACTACATGGTGAGAAGCGAGCGCCGAGTAATTCTGAGGTTATTGCATCCACTCCACGCCAAGGCAGCCCTCAAAATGTTGTCGAGCCCATCAGCCCCGGGAATCACACGGTAAATGGAAAAATACAACCGAGAGCACCGAAAATAAACTTCAAACAACAGATTTGACAATAGAACCCACTACCTGTAACACCATGACCCTACAGTAAGGGGGTAAACAATAGATAAAACTGCATCGGGATAAATCAGGAGCGAACAAGTAGACGAATAAAAATGCGGCCGGGTGATAAAAGCAACGCCGCTAAAGGAGAGTTTGGACGTAGATATGACTGTACCTATGACCCCTGTCACCGCATTGAGGTGTACGCAAACCCCCAACTATAAGGGACCAAGCGATGATATAAGAAAGCCGCGGTGGGAGCTTCGTTTTTCCTAAACAATGCATCCGTTCAACCGGATATGAATGAATCCGAATTGGACTGTGAGAAAAAAGTCATCGACAGGATGGCTCAGCCGAAATGTAATCCCTGTGAGGATTCGCGGAGAAAAGAAACCAGCGTGGGAGTAAATGCCCCGGTCAAAAGCGTGCCGGGCCCTCGGGTGCTTCGCCCGAGGGAACTCATGAACAAAACGGCCTAAATGCAGAGGCCAGAGCACTGCGACAAAGAAGTTTGGAAACGTGGTATACAAACATTGCAGCGTCGGATATAAGTGGGGAGAACTGAAGACAAGATGCCCAGAATATGACGTAGTCCTTCTGCCAAAACATGGTTGTTTCCAAGAAAAGTCATGGATCACATCATCGCCCGGACTTTGCTGTGTATAGAACAGACCGGGAGGTAGGTAAAGGAGGCGGAGTGTTGATTCTCCTAAAGAATCAAGAATCGCAACACTTCAACTTCTCTGAAAATGTCTCCCTCCAAATTTCAAAAGCCAAAAGAAGCATTGGCTT
>UZAN01053405.1:2892-16572 GCA_900618425.1 Echinostoma caproni
CTGAGGAAGCACGGTATCTTCAAACAGTTTTTGGCATAGCTCTCTTAGAGGATCGGCTATGTGACTTGTCAGAGTGATAAGGGCTTGTGAATGGATGTTATCTAAACCCGGTGATGAGTTCTTCTTTAAAGCCATGAGCTTGGCCTTTACATTTTTGGGGGAAAGATAATGTCTGTAAATAATGGGTAAGGTATATGTTCTTACAGACTCGGAGTTACGACCGCAGTGTTAGTGGGCCCATTGACTACTTGAGAGTGCTGTAGCCTCAGCATTTCTGCAGCTTCCGTGGTCTTCACTGAAACATGTTCTGCTGATTTTTCATGGGAACGCTGTATATGAGTTTCCGGAAAACATTTAGATGCTTATTCGATAGCTTGGGATCTGCCATAAACTTTGTCGCCAGCATATCATGCTAATTGTGATTGTTTTACCCATGTGCTGTAGCGTGGACAGCGTTTGAACTCCCTCCAGTGAGAGTACCTTTGCATCATCCATTTCCTAGTTGTGCTGCGAATTGCGGATTTCCGAACAGTCGGTCGGCATAGACGCTTGATGGTTAATACAGCAGCCACCAATTTTTTGATGCTGTTAGTAAATTTTCTCCAGGATTCCAGTGGGTTGCCGCCTACTTCAGGGGAGATCCACTGGATTCCATGAGCCAGGGTGTTTAATCCCACATAGTCGGTTATGATGCGAGAGCGATCCGGAGAAACTGTCATTACTGATGCATAGCAAACATATTCGAACAGCGTGATCACTGCGCCCCAACGGAGTTTCTGTTGCAGTTGATTCGATCATCAATTCTTCATGTGTCAGTACTAGATCCAAAGTTGACGAAATTTGGTTGATTCCAAACCTGGTGGGTTCCATCACACGATTGTACAACGGATGTGACTGGATGAACTGCTTCAGATGACGTTCAAATGGGTCTCGGTTACGGCAATGAGATCCCATCGACCGGTCTGACAAGGTTGTTCCATTTCCGGAAACTTACGGAAAAACCCTGGGCATTGGTATAGAAACAGTTCAGTCTTTGTCGGTGCAGAAATCCATTGGAGTTTAGGGACGTAATTTGGCCGACCTCGTTGTCGGCCGGCAGACGTTTTTTGTCGTAGATTTTTGTTGGATTTGGTCTGATGGGGTAGTGGAACATGACGTATGCAGTGTTTCACGCGCAATGTGATTGACTATTTCGATGGGTGGACAATTTTTCGGTTCGGAATGCAGCATCGGTCTCAAGCGTAGCTCTTTGGGCCCCTTGTTTCTGTGTTCATACCACAACTGGGGAACTGTGTTTGCCATTTCCGGCGTCTCAAGAGTTACTTTCATTATTTGCGGGCCATCTCTACGATAGTTGGGAGAACGCGGAAGGCGTTTATTGGCCGTGGTAGAGACGTTGCGACAGTCTAACAATTCTTGAATGAAGTGCCATTCGTAAAAATCATTTTTTCGACAGTTGCGTTCGTCGGCTTCGGGGAGCTCTGGCACTCCATGTATGAGGACCGCTCGCGAGTTGTTAGCATCGCGTGCACTGTTAAGATTGTTCCGTCGATGTACACGTTCGGTCCAAGGTCTGTCCGGTAAAATCCTGGTGCCGCTGGATCCATGAGAAAACTGGAAAGAAGAACATTTTCAACGTCTTCTTCACTGATCAGCGTCACACGAAGTAGCCTGGGTTCTCCGATATGCAGTGTTGTCGGGTAGCTCTAGAGACGTGTGAGGCTCATCGGTTTGGCTTCTACACCCAGTCGAGCACATACCTCTGACCAGTGACTCAGCTCGTCCTGTTGCCTCTCCCTCAGTGATTGACTTGTGGGTTCTGGAAGATTAGTGCAAATTACCGGAAATGCAGTGCTGTCACCAACTTTCTTGTTCGTTTTTGACGGTATAACAGCCTGTGGTTGATGTTTAGGTGGTGTTACTTCGACTACAGGTACCGAAATTTCGACTGTTGGTTTCCTCGTGGCTATTGGAGAAGAAGTGATGCGCGTTACCTCTTGATTTGTTTTATTACAGTACTTCTCGGATGTTTTGACGGCCTTGGGTTTGGGCTTTCGGGAGTGATCTGGGGACCGAGGGTCTCTCTCTATCTTCGCTTCGAGAGAAGCAATGTGTAATTTTGCCCTGTCCTCGACGGCTGCTAATATATTTTCAAATCTATGTGTGATATCCGTAATGCATTTGATAATGGGCAGCTTGGAGCATTCCCCACAAAAAAAATCATTCATCATTTTATCTAATTTCCTCTGTCTAATGGTTTTTTATAGCTAACGCAGAATCCGAACACCTCGATGTTCGATAGATTATCATAAACAGATATCACGCACTCTTCAAGAGCAACGGATAGAGACGTTTTTTTCCAGCAATGCGAAGAATGGAATCAAACGGAACCGTCCGAAATGCAGAACAATTGTGATGCATCAAACCTGTACTAGCTATCTTCCAATCCAGTGACTTCATGATTAACTTTTCTGCGATCTCGAGAACTGTTCTTTGTGGTTGACTTCTAAGGCGGCGTTCACTTGTGACTGTGTATTCCGGGTTACGTCTCCTGTCTTTACTGTCTGTGCCCTTCCAACTGACTTCCCACTGCTTCACATTTCATTCCCCTTTTGAATGCGTTGTGTACTTGCTTCGGTGGTCCAAGGGTATGCTCTCATTTCTCCTGGTTTTTGGACAACGGCGTTCAATCCGTTGTTTCTTTTCATGCTTCACATAGCATCGCCTGTTCATTCAATCTGGGACGGGAATAGAAGTAAACGTTTTATCCTGGTGTGCGCTCCCACCCTCACTAGGTGTTTGTATGTGCTCTGGCATATTATGGGGAATAGTAATTTAACAACAGGGTGCGTTAATGTGTGATCTTTCCGAGGAAATCTGATTATATCATCCCAATTGCTACATTAATGGTACACACTCCCACTGTCGGACGCCCTGCACTGGCTAGACAAACCTGGGTTCCCTACGGATGCCTTCAAATCGTTTAGCGATTCACATGCCTGAGTTACCTGTTTTGTGCATCCCTCTAGCGGATGAAATCTTTACTTTCGTGCCGTGCTTTCTTTCACATTATGACGTTCTGCTTCTCACAGTTCAATTGCCTTGTTGTCAGTGCTGTGACAGCTCAGTTTGGGGCTGATATGACACTCGCGGTCCAGTCGCTGTCATTGACTGCCTCTGAGCCCGAGAGGGGTTCGAGTTNNTGAACCCCTCAGTTTTGGTGACTGATAACCTCACTGTCATCTGACTCAATACCGGGTCCATCTCATCATCTTATGTAGTTTGCCAGTTGTCATTAGTAAAACGCAAGTCCTTGTGAATGTGTGTGTTTTACTTCTTACACCGTTCGTTCATCACAGAATGTTGTGATCAGAAATCACCAAACCACGTGGTCAGTTGCTGTCCAAATTTCTCTATGATCTATCTCACAGAGCTACATGCTTGTGACTATCATTTGAGTGGTTAGTTCACCTATCGAATTGGTCTAATTCTAGACGTATAACTCAACACCGTGATTTCCCACACACCCCACCCCATCATCTCCGTCTGTCTGTCTGTCGGCAGGTCNCAGGTCACATGCGCACAAACAAGGAATGTCCCATGTACGGAAAGAGTGGTACTGGAGCGGTTCCCAGTGCTGATCTGCCCACCTCTCGTCGTGGTCTGGATCGATCTCGCGCACGTGGTGCCCCCGGATCACGTGGTCAGTTGGACGGTTTGGCCAAATGTGATGCGGATGCGATTGCTGCCGCTCAAGCTCTGGCATCTCGACCCGTGTGCGAATTGTTAGCCGAACAGGAAGAGCAAGAGGCTGCTGAGCACAAACACGGTGCTGCTGGTGGTGGTGGTGGTGGCGGTGGTGGCTCAACCGATGCTGAGGGGACATCTCAGGATCGACTTCATGCTGACGAGTCACGTGACTCGACCAGTGCTTTCGGTGAAACAGATATGACGGTATGTTTCCGACCCACGCGATATATGTAACAGGATTTTTAATGAGTTTCGAAAAGTATAACTAATGCTTTATTGTTTAGTGCTGGGTGGACAGTAATCTTTCTAAAGCGAATGCCTTTAGATGAATAATGATAACTTCTCTTATATCGTTTGTCATTGTTGTCTCTCAGACGAAAGTGAGATTTTCACCACTTCAGGAGAGCCCAAAGTGTTCAGTTTGTTAACTCAATCATCTTAGTGCTCATTGGTGTTTGGTTGTCGTGGTAATCGAAATGTTACAGGATTCCAATGCTCGTATACTGATTCATGATGTAAAATAGAAACTCTATTACTATCTTTGTGCACGGATTTACAGATAAACTAATTGGAATATCACTAGTGCGCAAACACACACTAATCTTTACATTCCCCGGTTCGAATCCAAAGGTGATCACTCTAAGATATTAGCAGACCAGGATGCTTGGATAGATATGTATACAGAGTGAGACTGTATGCACTCCGTCTCTGTCTCTGTGCGTGCGTGCGTGTGTGTGTGTGTGTGTGTGTGTGTGTGTGTGTGTGTGAAGTAATGAGCCCGAGAGAACTCAAATTAAGAATAGCAGCGTGGTGAACAAGCTCGTTTTCTGTTATTCGTAATCATGCCATTGCATAATGTTAAATATGACTAACAATGAAAAACAAACAAGAAGTCCTAATGGTTCAACTCCTGCTCCAATCATATTTGCTTGTGTGAAATTGAACACAGTGTCAAAAGTTCAACGGATTGCGCACGTGTTGCATTGAATGAAGTGGGCCACAACGGGGGCTTGTGAATACGGATATTTACGGCTTTGGCTGTGGCTAAGAAACGATGTTTCATTGCTCTTGATTGTCTACTTCGAACCCTGTAAATCGGTCGGAACGTGCTTGCCACATTCGCCGATTGATTTGACCCAACGAGATGCGAACAAACCGCGCTTGTAATTGTCTCAATTGTTCCAGTCCTTAGCCAAGCCGGGTGGTGTTCGCGAACGTGATCGGTTAAGCGCCTGGTCGTGCGGCCAATGTACCCGGTTCCACAGGAATGGGTGAATGAGTATACACAAAATGAGGCTGCAGAATCTGACACTCCAGTTCGCCACGCTGTTGTTTTCAATGTGTTCTGTGGGACTAATGAAACGTTAGAACTCAAATTGATACACTGTTCGGATGACGTAACCAAAAATTCACTAAGTTACATCATGGTCATATAGATATGCGATTTTCCCATCCCTTGACTGAGGGACTTTTCTGTTTGAACCTACTGAGTTTGTTTCATATAAATGTGATTTTAAACGCAATGGAAATAGTTGTGATAACCGATACAAGGAGCACCGGACAGCTGTTTCGTCTTGTTTGTGGCCTCGTTAGCAGTGTGCGTACTTTTTTGACCCTGTCCGCAGACTTGATACTGTAAATTGATTGTAATGGTTTGAAAATGAATTCCCCGAAAACATTTGCTTGCGTTCATTCTGTGTTCCTAACCAATGGGCATATTCTGTTCCCACTCTTTCACGTCACCACTCAGTGGGAGCTGCACTGACGGGCCGCGGGCCCCTTGGGGCAGATTGATAGCTTGCTTTCGTTTTCACTTAATCACCACGTGTGTCCAGTTTCTAGCCTATATGGGAATTCGATCGGCATCAATAATGACGAATAAGAACAGATGCACTGTGAAGCTAACTGCAGTCTTAGTCGCCGAACGGATGTTGAACACCGTACTCCACTGACATCTAATCCGTAATTGTCTACGATCAAATCTAGACAGTTATACTCACCGTGGTGGTGGCCAAGTGGTTAGGTCACCAACTTGTGGCCTGGGTGTCCCGAGTTCGAACAGCTCCACTTCCGCCCGTCTTCCCTGTTTCTGTATTTTCCCAGGCAGCCTTTGTATGGCCGCGGCCCCCTTCCTGAATGTTGACTGTATATTTGTTTATTCAATAAATAAAAAAGGAAGTAAAGAGACATTATATATCACCGACTGTAAATTGGAGTCACCCTCGGCTTAGTTTCCTGAAAAATGGTTATCCTGAGAAGTTTATCGAACTTAATTTATCAGAACAGATTTAACCAACAAAAATACCCCAATTGGAGATGAAAGTTCTCTCTTATAAAGCTTCCATTCAAAAGAGATGGCGCCGCTGATGGGACTAGCAGAATTTCATCCGCCGCAATGAAATCCAACTTTTCTACTGCTAAACGGAAATGCCTGTTTCTCTACCTCGCCAAAAGTCCCGTATGCCACAGCAAAGATAAGCTACCCATGTTGACCTCATCTATGATTGTCTATCCATTCAAGTGCACCTGTGGAGCGACTTGTGCAGATCGAATGACAAAGCAGTTATCTCAACGGATCAAGAACACAATTCTCTTTGGCTCATACGTGGAGGAAGTAGAGCTGTGTCAAGCTCGATCGTTGTCCGTTTGGTTGCGACGGCACACCTAGTTGACATGCGCTCGGTATTTACAATCATTTATCCCGTCTCACCACAACCCTCGAGAACAATGCGGTTCCTAACGCAAGCGACCGCAGAGGCGATTAGCATCCGACTGATGAAAACCGAACTGTGCACACGACGAAAATTACGTCAAGGTCTCAAACTTCCCCGGTCAAGTGAAGAGAAGATCGTCTGTCCGTATGGCCATGACGCAACATCGCGCATGTTTATTACGTAATCCAAGCAACACATCAATTTGAGTTCTCTCGGGCTCATTTCCAAATATATGACTCCATCCACCTTTCTGTTTGAATTCATTCCACTTAACTATGATAGTAAATGCTTCAAAAGGAATTCACTTGCGATGAAAATATTTGTGATGACCGATAAAAAGCACTGGACAGCTGTTTCGTCTTAGTTGAGACTCGTCAGCAGTGCATACTTTTTGTGTCTCCGTGTCAGGACTCGAACCGTAAACCTTTGGGTCGGGACTTCAAACCCTTGCTCCTGAGCTACACCGTGAACGGTCATCATCTGGTGCGAATGGCTCAATCAGTTTCTAGAGTATCATGTTTGTGCCAAGGCACCAGGTACTCTCCCAAGAAGTGAAACCCATACCCAAGACCAAGGGGGCCCGTAAACAATCGAATCGGCTAATCCAAACATGATAATTTAAGCTGGAAATGGAACTTTGTATTCCCTGTTAGTTTGGCAGCGATCAGTGAAGTTCGTTCCACCGTACTTCCCTGTACTATGACCAGAAGTAGGATGAGGCAGAGGATATTGCTTCTTTATTATTTTGTGCAACCAGCTTCCTCTGCGGGATCAAATAGCTTCATTCATATCAAGATTAGCCATAGTCCACAATTAACCGTTTGAACGCGAGATCGGCGTAGATCAGTTTTCTGTCACGGTTTCAATAGTACCTATTGTTGTGTTCCGGTCTAGACGTACGAATGACACGAGCGACTCTTGCCTAACCTCCCAACAATAACGCGGAGAGAGAACAAAGGTGCAAACAAGTCAGCGTGTACTTTTTGAATTAAATTTCGATACGCAAATATACAGAATAAGTCATATACGAGAACGGCGCAGTGACGCACCAATCAGATTGCGTCCTTGACATATCGATTGATCGATCGGACAAACATTGGCTGACTCGTTCTGTGATCATCCAATCTGGACTCAGCTTGTCTGGAGCGTTGGGTGGGTGCGTGTGGCCTGTCTCGGAGGCGGGCACAATCGGATGGGTGGTTCAAACTCCGTCCTTACACTTATCATAAACCTACTGCCGGGAAGCCAAAATGTGGCTCAGGAATTTTGTAAGAAACTCCTTTTTTGATCCGCTTCCGTAGATATTCGTTTTTGTTTTTGCCCGAGATGACATGAATCGGTTCAAACATTGGTCTGGATTTGTTAGCCCGGTTGTCGTGCCGGTCCACAGTGTTGCGCATTTGGGTCCGCTTTGACGGTTTGTGTCCAGTGCGTCACTTCTGTCCAGTCTGACTGGGCCTTGCACCAGTCCAAGCGTTTGTCCTGCGGAAGCTAATGGGTTTTTTCATAGTTGTGATCGTGAGTTTTTTCATCTCCTCTACCGAATTGCATCACCGGGAAGAAAAATAAGCGATCTCACAAAACACGGGACCAATTTTTCGTCTCGGACACTATTTAGTCCGACTGGGGAAAAGTGCATGCTTGTTGTTTATATTGCCAGTCCCCTGTGTCCCTGTTTGCTTATGGTTCGCATCTTCACCGGGAGCGGTCGAACGAGTGCAATGATACGCACGCATTTGCACATTTACAATGTGAATCTGAACGTGACAAATTCGTGTGAAACTGTAGTAGCTATAAAAGGTCAGCTTTTAATACACCAATGCGACTACACTGAAAGTGTATATGTATTATGTAATGAGTAGTATATGAATGGCTCGACAAAATTTCCCCGGAAGCACACAAATCAAGTTGAACTGTATGCACCCAATCGGGTGGATTTTCAGCATTTTTGACAAGCTAATTTGGAGAAACAAGTGTGATAAAAGGCTAATGTGACAGTGGCTTTCCCAAGTCAGTAATGATATTGATTGATTTGAATAAACTATCCTTCGGACTTCACCTTCACGCACAATCCTCAGTTCATCGATTGAACCATACATTCAGGAGCATGAGACTTGAGTTTTGCTCTGATTAGAGCTCATCAGTAGTGCGTATCCACCGTTGACACAGTGGTAGCGCATACGCCTTCCATGCGATCGGTCAGGAGTCAAAATCCCGAACGGGACGGTGGATATGCACTACTGATTAGCTGTAATAAGAGCGAAACTCGAGTCTATGGTTGGCTGGATGAACTGAGGATTGTGCGTGGAGGTGAATTCCGAAGGATTGTCAGTCAAATCAATCAATATCAATTATCCCAAACCACTACTCACAAGTAAATGTGAGTTAAATGCGAATAATCAATAATGATAGCTGTTTTATTTACCAAAATAATTGCCAAATTTCAGGATGATGCTGTTACGATCGTGTGACGGGTGGTACGTGGACAAAGAACTCCTTAAATTTCAAACACGTACTCGGATGAGACACCGATTTGCTGAGATGGGCACGCAGGCAGTGTTCATCATTTGACACTATATATGACTGATAACTCTATCACATGCATAGATCTGCTTGTACACAATAAAATCTACCAAAAAACGGTCTCGAGAATGCCATTGCAACGGAAAAGTAGTTTAAGAGATCTGGCAAAGGGCATAAAGGCTTTCTCTTTTAGAACGGGTTACAGTACAATCATTTTGAGCTGAGCTTCCTAAGTCTGAGTGCGTAAAAGGATAGTCTACGAACTCCAATGTAAACGTTTTCAACTTGCTTGGACTAACAAAGCTGAAGGGGTCAGCTTCGGGAATGATAGTACTGTTAGTAGCAAGTTCAAATTTGTTACTAAAATGCGTTTGGTAATGATTGCCTTTTTTTAGGCTAAAACGAATATTTACACATATTTACACATCGAGCATCGAAGATTGGGGTGCAGGTTAACCAACAGTTTTATTTAGACAGTCCCGAAGTTAACAGAAACAATCAAGGTCAGTCGGGGGACAACCAAGCACCACTTTCCATCAACGTACGGCACACGGATGCGTGGTGTTTCGAGAGGCTTGATATAACTTTTTCGAACTGAAAGAACAAGAACAATCAGCGGCGCTTGCATTTGAGAATAAATAGTCCCGCACCCCTACCCGGATTCAAATCAACCACCAACCAGTTCAGCTTTGTTGTTTCATTCTCGATCGTTCTTTTCCACTCTGCTTGGGCCGGTGTAAATATTTGAGGAGTAAGTGGGTCAAACTGTCGGTGCCTATTTTAACGGGCCGAATGTGGATCGATGCATGGACGTGGACTCTTCTTCTCGTGGACAAATTGTCCAGTTAATTAGCGCCAGAGTGGACCGGGGTTGCATTATTCATAGTGATATTCTGACTTCTGTGGACGCCTGTTGCACTTACATAATCATCAACATATTTGATGAATGAGCCGCAGATAAAAAAAACTAACTCTGGTACCACATTTTGCAGTGTTTTTGACCGTTTTGTGAGCACTGGCCCAATCGGATTGCGCATTAGTTACCTCGTTGGAGATTCTGCGATATTTCGTGAACACGAGTTACAAACGATGTGTTCTTGTTTGCTTTTCGATCGATCTTTGGTCCATTTTATCGTTGTTGTTGTGGTTGTTGTTGTTGGTGGTGGTGGTGGTGTTGTTGTGGTCACCTAATATTATAACAAGATTGGAAATCATCTATTAAGGCCTCTAAGTATGTGCGGATGTCACCTCACTAGCCAAAGGAGAAAGGCTACATTCTTTTGAAAACAATTGATCTGTGCTCTATGTCGTAGTTAGTCTGTTCCGCCAGTGCATTCTCATCAATACCTCGATGTTACTATCTACTAAGATCTCGCCTGGACTTCGCATTTCAACTCTACTTTTGAAAAGATTTAACAAGTGTGCTTCTTTATCGCCTGCTTGCGATCTTTTTAAAAATCCCATGGTATTCACTCATCCGTTTTGTGTATCTTTGTGTTGTCACTCATCTTTACTGTTCCCCGATCTTAGAGTTCTAGACTGTGCAATTCTACCGTCAAAAATATCTCACGCACAATCGGTATTCCCTATGCACACTTGCTCTCGTACTTTATCGCCAAAAAACATTCTACCTCTTGCGAAAACGTCTGCAACAATATACGAACAGGCATCACTCACTCATTGCACCCTTGAGCACTTGAAACAATGCATATCCACTTCTGTAACTAGATGTCGTTATAAACTGGTGTATACTCGTACCACTGCTTACCGTTTGTCCGTTGTCCCATGTCTTCCGAGATTTCTGGCACAGAAAGCATCCGTCAGAGACAACTTTAAAAAAAAATCCTAGATAATTAATGTATATTTTCACTGTTTTTACGATACCTTCCTCTTGAATTTACCGTATTTTACTATTTATCTGTGTCTGTATGACCTTGTTGTGTGTGATTTGTGCAAAAAATTGCATTTTCGAATAGTGGGCTCCATTCTCTTCGCGACAGGAATCGAATATCAACTGACACACATTAATTAGAAATCGATCTGTCAGGGGTTTCCGCGGTGCAAGCTATGTCGTCGGGCTCACAGAGGAGGCTCGTTCTCTCGCTCGCTTCCGGGAGCAGATTACTAAAGATAAGCTATCCAGGCGCTCGAGCTTGACTGACCTCTGTGCGTCAGAGGTTCCGAGGATATCATGATGTGTAACCATGTAACACGTCCGTGAGACACTGAACCAGTCGCACGTTTAAACTTCGTAACCAACGGTATCGAATCCAGCATTACAATGTGATCAGATCTATCCTGAGGTAGAGTTCTCGTGTCTTAGGAAAATCAACCGCTGTGACATGCTACCGCAATTGAAGACCTAAGTGTTTTGGTGGAATTTGGATGTTTCCAAAGGTACGCCGATGGCTGGGAAGCGAGTTGACCTAATATAATCCAGTTGTTCCCCTTTCGAAACGGACACATTCTTGTTTGTGTGTGTTATCACTGTAGTAAATACACCATCATCGGATTTTTGATTCCATGACTAAATCGTGACATGAAGAACCAATATGCAAGTCGTCCTACTTGTCGGAGAGTCAGCATACACCTTGAAAACTGATTTTTGTTTTGAAACAACCAATCATAACAACGGTAGGCGAACTCTGGCGATTGGTCGAAACTGCCAGTCAATCAACCAATTAAGATGGTTGACAATAATCCTATCAATCAATCGTTTGATGTATGCATTCTCTTGTCCTCGCTTTTTCTCATAAATAATAATGTTTTTTGCGTAATAAATGAATTCCTGCACGCTTCCAGCTGCGTTGTATTTCACTACCTGTGGAATTTCTATCTGGACAAGAAAACGTTACCGGAAGGCGATCCTTTTAAGAATCTAGTACCCCAGTTAAACCTCGAGCGGTTACAACATTGCTCACTCATCTTGTTTTCTCCACTTTACAGGTCGAAGGTACCAAATTGAAATTGCACTCGAATCTTACGCGGTATATTCAAGAGCAGAATCGTCGCAATTTGAAATTGAAAATTCATCGGCAATTGTTGGATCGATTGAATGCTGCATCCGAGATGGTTCAATCTGCGACCGCTCATCGTCGTTCGCTTGCTTCACGTCAAGCTGCCGCAGCTTCTTCCGGTGGATCTGGTCGTGGTCGTCGGACCAATCTGATAGACGACGAATTCCCCACTGGAATCAAGAATCGCGGTAATCGTCGAAGGATCGATCCACGTGTGGCGCTCAATCACATATTTGAAGGAATTTACAAGGTATGCTCGATGGTCACTTTGAGCCGTCTCATTTCCATTGTAAGAGTTTGTATTAGCTAAGTATGTGTTTTTGATCATGACAATGAATTCAGTCACAGTCCATCTTCAAGGGTCCTTTGTGTATGGGATTTCTCCTCTACCCGCAGTTTGTGTCAAAAACTTATCTAACCGACACATCCCTTTACCTCTGTGTCAGACAAGTTATTATTCTAATGACTCATCAAATACCATTGATGTGTGTGTCACGACGACTCTTTGGACGGAGATAATTTCAATGGAATTTTATTTATGGTGACCAACTGACAGCCTTAGATGCAGCTGTTTCGTTATGATCGAGACTCATCAGAATTATCAACTCGCACTGGGCACATGCAGCTGTGTCCACTGCTTTCTGTTTACGCGCAAACAGAATTCCATCGCATCAAAAAAATGCATTAAATGTCCGAGGTTGTAGGTGTCAGTGAAATCCGAAGGAGTGAGAACCCGGTCCACACACACGGTCACAACCAAAAGGTCATAGAACCGCAGAGTTCTTGTGGTTACCGTTCAGTTCAGTGTGTATAACAGTTAGTTACCTATGCGGCAATTTTGGTTGCTGTCTTTTGACTACCTAGTTGGTTGAAAGAGAAGAGGAAAGGTTGGAGTGTTGCGCGCAGAATCAGTGTGAACATGGCGGATTCATAAAGACTTTGGTTTGCAAGGAGATTCATAAGACGCACGAGCCCCATTGTTTGTGATACTCACTCAGTCATATTACTCATCCGTTTCGAACCATTGAGACCTACAGCCCACAATTGGCTCCTGACCGGAATCGAGCCAAGTAACGCGCGCTCAGTCTTGACACTTTTAATCCTCCTGACACCAGAAACACCCTGAGCGTCGGATACTGGATCACTCAACATAGATAGAGTGAAGCATGAGGATAAGGTCAGATCTCGAGAACGCAAGGTGACCATCGAATTAGGGTTTTGTGTGACTGTTCTGAAAAAACACAGCCAACCTTCTAAATAGAAAGTTCCCCCGTGTTCCAGCTAAGGCAGTTTGTTGGTCAATCTGAGAGAATATGTGGACATTGAATGCGGTTAAGTGAGGAGGAGATTTTGGTTTCATCAATCCAATAGCTTCTGGTTGGTTGACCTTATGAGTTAAACACTGAATGACATCCGGTCTATAGCGTATACGGGACACATCTCTCTGGTGTTTCGGGTGAGGGTGGGGCGGGGGAGAGAGAGAGAGAGAAACAGAGAAAGAAGTTTTCAGGCACTTATAGTTTTCCAAAGGGGATGCTTGAAACCTCATGGCACGACACAACTTCGCGGTAGCCCCTCACATCGACGAACAGGGATTTTCCTTTCCGTAAGTCACTGTGATGTAGATCCAATGCATATTTGTGCAGTTTCTCGAAACCTTCGGGTTTCGGTTTTAT
>UZAN01053409.1:0-13004 GCA_900618425.1 Echinostoma caproni
GAAAGTGCATGGTTAATGGTTGTAAGAACTGAACTGAACTGAACAGGTTTTTCCCCGTACAGGGTTAAAACACCAAGTACCCTGTGTATGCGTAAATCTGGCAGGGTTTTCTGGACTGGTAAACTCCTCTTCCCTGTGTTTTTTGACTGGAGTGGCTTACAGGGGGGAGGAAATGGATGGACAAAGGAGATAAGTATTCTTAGGTCTTGAAAGTGAACTTTGTCCGGTCTCAACCAATTGATCATTCAAGCATCACTGGATCCGAGACTGTGGGAAGCCATTCTATTTAACTCGCTGAGTTGTGCATGCACGAAGGCATCACATCCTATTAAGGTATGGTGGTTGTTTAGTCTTTTAACTCTGACGTCGGAAAGCAAGTTCTAAAAATACATTTAAACTTGCTGGAGAAAATCGGACTCTGATTTCACTTTATCTTGGCCAGCTTTTCGGGTGTGACCTATATAATGTTAACTTTTCTGGCATTCAAGTAGCTGGATATTCAAATTCAATAGCGTCCCAAATGTCGGCTAGTTGTTCGCATAGATTAGTCTACAAGAACAAGAACATGTTTCACTCTCCCCTACGTGATTTAGAACTGCACTTCGGCAGAACATAATGGAAGCTTAACCTAACAAACTAGTTTCCTTCATCCAAGAATAGCCCAGGTCACACGTAAAAGCACATGGTCTAGGTCAAACAATTATTATCAGTAATAAATTTTGCATGTGATACTCGTTCTCTGGAAACGCGCACGTAACGAACGTATGAAAAGCGACAGGATTTTAAAAGGTGGCCTAGTGTTCATCGTCCCATGCAAAAGACAACAGACCGCCGGAGCTGTTGCCCAACTACGTCCAAATATGCCCCACTGGCTTATGCGTTGTGCAAAGCAAACACGAAATAATTCAACATTCCAAATTCATATCATCAGCGGAGAAATGACGCGGCAATCCAATCAAGGCAACTCACGTGGATGGTCATTTTCTGATCCCTTTTTACGAGCGAAATCATCCCACGCCTTGACCAGGTAGCGAGGAAAAGCACCGCAAACTAAATGAACACTTCAAAAAAGAGGACAGGAAATGAGAGCCTCGCAATTGACGTCGGAATAAAATGGAGGTTGACTGTAAGGGTAACGATTTCACTCCTTGTTAGGTGCTCGGGAAACACCGAAAAAAAAACATAATAATTCACTGCAATCCATCATCAGTGTTATAAATCCACAAGATCATGCAGGGACGAAGAAAGTTAGTTATTAGGAATTATGGTAAGGGTATACGCAAATTGGCATGCATAAAACAAAAGTCTTCAGAATTCCCAACAAGCACACAGGATAGGTAATTAAACGGGTCGACGATAGATGCGCATTTCCTGTAGTTACAAAAGTAAATCCTTCAATCTACTCACGAATTCCGTGGGAATCTAATAACCACTTCTTGGTGCATGCAAACTACTCAAAAGTGTGCTAGTAGTATCTAACAACATCAGCAGTTCGGCACGGATATTCACGCGAACATAAGGAATAGCGTTTTGTGAAGGATCACGACAGCTGCATGCCAGCGTAAAGCGAGAGAAATTCAAGCATAATATCTACCAGTTATTGTTACGTTCACCCGGGCCCATATGCAAGACAACAGTGCACTGTGCAAAATTTTCCATGTAGTGCAAGACCATATTAATGTAAAGCATTGCATAACACGGGGATACTGGATGACCGTAGGGGTGGAGAACTCACATCTTATCGCGATCTCCTGATTGATTTCAAAATGAGTTGGACGTTAAAATGCCGTGAGGGAGAGAACAGAAAAACAAAACAATAATACTGATCTGCTTCGATCCAACCGCCAACAGAACAGGCTCTTCTAAGGAGGGAGTTTGAAGTAGCGCATGTCATGCAGAAACACCGAATCAGTATTGAATGTGTCAATTGGTTTGGCGATGCGGGCAAATCGGTTAAACATTCTCCAATCAACATGTGGTGCAGCGTGTGACCGCCACACCTTCTCAGTTCTAAACCGAGCTTTGCAACATCAACATTTACAGAAAAAAATTTTTCAATATTCGTTGACCTCAGAATATTCCGATAATTTTTTTATCTGACTCACTCACAGCGGTAGGACTGAAGTTTGAGCGTCGACGATAGAGTATTGCGGGTTTTAGTTAAAGCTTGATGGGAAAAGTTATAGTCTCACACAAAGATTTAAACCGGAAGACGTAAAAAGTGGATTGACTACTTAACTGCTTTATAGATTTGTCGTACTTAATCCAGATACTGATCCCGGACACAGCTTGACCATATCACCAAAGTGAGTCCATACTATGCTATTATCCAAACACTCCATGAACATGAATAAACAAATGGATAAGAAAATGTTGAGCAGGAAGAGAGGAAGCGAACTTTTATCTTGCATGAAGTCAAGCCAATGCGGCTCGGAAAGTTCTGCTACAAAGTGCATGGACTTGGTCATTACGGGAACAAGGAAAAAATAGACTGCCCGTGTTCGAACACCGCTGTCTACGCCGCATTGCATGAGTTTGCAGGGGAAACTAGACAAACAATGCCGAGGATGGACGCTGAGTCCACAGGAGCAAGTGGTCGACCTCCACAGACAGCGCTGGTTGGGGCATGTGCTGCACGTGTCACCAAATAGATTGCTACGGGGCGTGTTGTTTGCTAACGCACGTGTTCAGGGGAAAAATGAGGGGTGATCAAACTCCGACCTGACATGAGGATTTGAAAATCCTGGCCAGGAGACCTGGTCACATAGTCTGCGTTAGGCTTCCTGGATGGGGACCACGGGGATAATCCGGACCGGTGGTTACAGACACTTAGTGATATCAGTTTGCTTTTAAGCACTTAGTGATATGGCAGTGGCGCAAACAGTGACGCTTGTGTATCTAATCATCAATTCTAGTAAATTACCTATCCCCTCTTTGACTCCGCTCGCAACATTTCATTTTTTTTCTCTCTCGCTCGCTCTCTTATCCAAATGGACAGTCATGAGACAGCAACCAACACTGATGTAAGAAAGTGCATGGTTAATGGTTGTAAAAACAGAAACTGGAGAAATCGAGCTTTTTTATGTAGTTTGTTGTATACCATGGTGTGTAGTAAAGTGGCTATTTATCCGAGGTGTGACGACAGCAAAATATGTGAGTGAGAAGTGAAGAATTACTAAGTACGGTTGTTTAGATCTGGTTGGGTCTAATTTAGTAAACCCATCTTTGTGAACAATGACAGCACTCATTCTGCATGCCAAACTATCGACAAGGCTTGATTTCCATCCAAGTGAGAGGACGAGAAGCCCACTTCGGGGGCTATAACCGGGTTGGTGGACCACTGGTAGTCCACCTAGGGGAGTTGACCCAAAACCCTCATACCAAGCTAACCAAGAGGAGGGGTACGAACCACACACACACACACCTTCCCGTTTGTGGCAGGGGTCACTGGTTCAATGCGGCAATTTGGACCTTTGATCCCATCCGAAGGGCACATGATCCGATGAACTGGCCCCTAATGGATTGCAGTTTTTCACACATCGCCCAGCTGCCTTGCGGGTACGGTTCTGCCTAGCCGAAGGCTCCGATTGCGGATTCCTCAAAAACAATTCACTTGACTTGACGTGGGCAACCTGGCAGTATTCGGCCCAAATGGAACGATTATTGTACCATGACGTGTGTGAAATATATACGTCGAGAGTATCGCATGCAAAAACGGCTTCACAGAACGTGGTTCCACGATATACACTGATAACTTATCTTTCCAATGAAACTCAACAAGATCGATACAGTTAGGCAGTGCTTGATAGCTTTTTCCTTCAAGCTTCCTTTGATATGCACACGGCTAAATGCACCAATTAAAATGTTCGCTGTGTTCATCACAAGACACTGGAGTGTACGGATCAATTTCATCTTAGTCTACACAATCTGGAGCCCGGTTTCCGGCGATGGTAAAGCGGTTCAATTCGCAGTGACCGATGTCCTTTGGATCCTACGATCTGAAGTTCGAACCCCGCTACCAACACCCAACCTTGGCGTTAGGCAGTTTTGCTGTCGTCCGTTTTAATAGTGGGGCATTATGTGGTTCACCACCGAAACTCCACAGGCTTAGATTGGCGGTTTCCATGGGTGAACAGTAGGTCCTCGTGATTATTGGGTTCACTCTGTGTGCTGTTCATCACTGAACAGTATAAAAGAAAAAAAACAAGATAGACGGGTGTGTAATTTGTACCGGTAAATTGGAATTCTTTGGCTCCGATCAACAGTGGACGTTCGGGATACGACGAATTCTGTGGATGATAAAATCCAATGCTCGCCAACTTTCCTTGATTTGGCAGACAAGCGCACCATAAATTTATTGCCGGAAGTTCAACAGGGTTTCTGGTGAAATGTCCCAATTGATCCCTTTCCTCGTTAGATATTTTTTCTTTATTTTTGATTTACTTCCTTTTATTGAATACACAGTGAAACAATTTTCAGGAAGGGGGAAGCGGCCAATCAAAAGGATGCCATGGGGAAAGTCAGGCGGTGGTGGTGGGGTCGGGCATACGTCCCCCGAGGTGGTAATTTGATGACGTTACCATCGGGCCACCACCACCGACAGCCTCATCCCACGCCGGTTGAACACACAACCACGATCTTTCACTTACCTCCAATTACTCGCACAACACACACGCACTTCGCAAACTAATCCAATTGGCACATTTGACCACTATTTTATTTTTTTTAGTACACACCAATGTGTGATGAACAGCAGACGGGACGGACCTCATAGGCACGTAGACCTACTGTTCAGAGATGATAACCGAGAACCTAAGCCCCGGGACTTAGAGTGGTGAACCACATATCCCTCAGCATCTCTAACTAACGACAATCCTCATCCCTTTGGGCCCCAACATTGAAGGTGGGCTGCACCAACCGAAGCCAAAGCTGAAGCCAGCTTCCTAATACCTCCACGTCAAGTTATGGTTTGATCGCCGCGGCACTTCTTCCAGCCTTGACCGGCACGTGCAAAGAGAGCACGCAAAGGTAGTCGATGGGCAGGCATACGCAATATGTGGCCAAGTCATCGGAGGCGATGTAGAGCGATTACCTCTATTGGAGAACGACTATCCGCATCCAGCACACGACGATGAACCTCGTCATTACTCACCTGGTTTTCTCATCCGACACGAGTATTGCTTCAGAGACATCGGTGGTCGAATACGGAAAGTCGATAAGCATCCTCAACGTGGAGGGGCCAGGTCTCGCAACCGTAAAGGAGAACGCTACTAACCGTGGCGATGAACACCCTTCCCTTAAGGGACAGTCGGACGTCATGGAGCGCCACAGGTGTTGCAGGTTGGCGAAAGCTGCTCTAGCTTTCGCTATTCGTGATGAGATCTCCTCCCCAACACCCCCACCAGCCACGATCAAGCTCCTGAGGTACTTAAGGCTCTCAACTACTTCCAGCTAATCACCATCATCATCATCGTACAGCAAAATACAGTGAGGGGAACTTCACCGATCGCTGCCAAACTCGCAATGCATACAAGGTTAGTGGTAAAATTTAAGGTGGACAGGGATTGGACCTACTTTGAGGGAGGGGGAAGGAGGTGAACCTCTATGGTAAACACACACAGAGAGTGCACAATCGAACTCTGCATACAAACCGCTTCAAGCATTCCGACCTGATAAGAAACGACAAAAAGAACGCCACTGTTATCGGTTAGTTGCCATATCCTTCAAGGTCTCCAACCAACCAGTTATGGAGTCTTCTGTACCCCAACCTGTAAGCCGAGAGACACCTACTCTACCTAAAGGCTCTGTCTCTGCCAAAGGTGTTTCAGTTCTGCGTATGCTGCTCTAGTCTTGGAAATGCGAATGACTCTCCTTTGCTGCGTTACCGTCATTGATCACACAACCACCTAAGTACGAAAAGCAATCCACCATAACTAAATCTTCGCCATTTGGTTTTAGAAGGATCAAATCAGAGCTTCGCGGTCAGCTGAGTCGAAGGCTCCTTTCAGGTCAAGGAACACTGCGATCGTTGACCGACGGTGAGTATGACGCAGTTCAAGGATCTGACGCAACGTAAAAATCTGATCAATACATCCACGGCCAGGCCGGAATCCGGCTTGCTGTTCATGGATGTTAGTCTCTCTTAAAGGCGTCAGACGTTGAAGTATAACCGAAGCTAGCACTTTGGTGACGATCGGGATCAAACTGATCCCGTGGTAGATTTTGCAATCGTTGCGAGATTCTTTCTTGAAAATGGGAAGGATCAATGACTCGTCCCAAGTTGAAGGAATGCGCTCTTGCATCTAAATGTTGCGCAGTAGCGTAGTAATAGAGGTTACAAGGTAATCACCTCCCATCTTGAAAAGAGTGGCAGGGAGCTCATCCGGTCCTGCTGTCTTTCCTCACTTCAGAGCTTGAATGCAAGATCGAACTTCTGCTTCTGCTGGAGGATCGCATGACACCGCCCACGGAGCTTCAGTTGCAGATGAAGTAGCCTGGTTAGCACTAGGTCAGCTGAACTGTTCACTAAAGGATTCTGCCAGTGATCGAGTCGTTGAACCCTATGGTGAATAGCTTGTCCCCTCATATCACAGACTGTTTCACTAACTGCAGTTCGCCGACCTTCCGTATTGCGTATCAGTCAGAACAGTCTTTGACTATTCCCTGATTCAGCCGCTACTTCCATTTCACTAGCTATTGTTGCCCAGCAGTTCTCACGGTTCTTCTTGAGGCTCTTCGTGAGCTGACGCCGTAGCTGCCACCTAACTCTACTTTGATCCTGGCAGGTCGGGATTTGTCGTTTTTTCTCCATCAAAACTACTGACTCCTGAAATATCCAATGTCTCCTACGGGTTTGAGGCTCAGAACTTCAAGCAACATTTGATGCGGAATACATTGCTCACCTAATCTGATCCAACTTGTCATCTATATCACCATGTTGAGGTGTGCTTAGCTCACACACCAGCCCTGATTCACAGCGCACACGAACTGCTGGAACAGATAGTCGATGATGAGCTGTACGAGTTTGCTGAATTCGTCGCCGGCCAGTCAACTGGAGTGAACTGCATTAAAACTAGTGCATGGTCAGACTCAACGAAGGTGGTCCAATAGGAGCTACAATTTTGCACTGAGCCACGCCAACGGTAACTTACTGCGATGTGGTCGATTTGAGTTAGCGTGCCAGTTGAACTTGAGCGCCAAGTTTCTGTCCGTTGAGAGCTGTGTGGGAAGTTAGTGCTGGATAGGAACAGATGATGGTCTGTGCAGAACTGAAGAAGTCGATCACCGTTATCTGTTCTTTGGCTGAGCAGGGCACAACTACCTCCTAGACAAGCTTCTGATGCGCTCAGTTTTTCAACCTGCGCGTTGAAATCACCTACAAGTACAACTTCGACTAATCCGAATGAGATCGGTGAGTTCGTTGTAGAAGGCGTCCTTTTGAGTTTCAGAAATGGAGATGCACTGCACATAAACGACTGTTGTCGGGGATCCAATCGATAAGAGAGGACTCCGCCTTGTTGCTGAGTACAATATCTAGCCCGCACTGACCCACTGAGCGGGCTTCGTCGTCGCCTGATATACGAAGAACATATCTCGAAGACAAATCTGGCACGCTCAAGTGGCTTACAGTAGTAGGATCCTGGATACGAGTCTCTGACAAGCAGCAAATATCGATCCCCAAGTATTCCATTGTTCGAGCTTATTGACCTAAATGCATCATGGTCCTCATGTTAAAGGCCCCCAGATTCAGTGATTGGCGAGGCTTTAGAATCTGCAATTGGTTTCGAGATACATTACCTACAGTGCTATTTGGCAACGATCTTAGGCGAGCGATATACAAGTTGCTTGAAGGACTATTGCAGATCAGAAGAAGCGGTAAAGGGATAGGGTTGGGTACGGAAGAAAGAGTTAAACAAAGTTTGGGATATCTGAGCAGTAGCCCACTTATCACTACCCACCCCGCTCGATGCAATGGGCAGCGCCGTCCTGATTATCCTGCGCGACCACCGATGCAGTATGAAATTATTTTTCTTTTGTGTATGCATTGGGGTTTGATGGACTGATACTGCTAGGGTGTCCAGCCACTAAGCAGGAGAACGATTAGGGTTCTCGTCTAAAGCCTTTAGTTCTAACAAGAATCTAACCACAAGGTAGCGAGTGGAGCAAAGCGGAGGCCCATTTACTTGGATCGATTATTCCTCCACCATTTTTTACTGACTGAAACGTCAATTCCAGTCGAACCCCCAACCGCTCCGTTTCTACACAGTACGCCTCTAAAATGATTTCTCCTGTTAGAACGCATGTTTCACTGCGTAATAAAAACATGACGGACGATGGAATGAAAAATCTGTTACCTCAGGAAGCCACATTACATGGGGATAAGACCGAAACGATAAGCAAACGGTAAGGGTGAAACACCTGCACCAGTTGTGAGACTTACTTTTTCAGTTGCACAAATCCTTCGGTTTGGTTCTGCAGTCCGTAACCCAAAGCGGTCAATTCTCTGTGCAAACAAATTTCACACGGGTAAATTTGGCATCATTATTGAACCGGAAGCAACGATAGGAGGAGGGGGGAGGGTGAGAGGGGAACAAGTGTAGAATTCGGGGGAAGAAAACAAAACGGCTGTTTGACACAGATACAGGCTCCGATAGTGTTGGACAGTGACGGTAGATCGTGAAAAAGATGATCACAATCAGCTCCACTTTCAACGGGTAAAATGTTTGGATAAAACACTGATTACACATGGCAGATTGATCAATATAATCCAATCAGATTTCCAATATTATTCGAAAGCAACGAAACTGGCAGTTTGATCAGTTGAACAGTGACCGAGTGGGCAGTATGCTTGATTTCCATTTTTGAGGTCTCCAGTTCGATCCCCAGTTGGGTTGATGAAATCGCGCACTGACGATGAGACCCAACCAGGTCGAAACAGTTGTCCACTGCTTCCCAGGTTCTCAGTTTAGTTGCTTTTTACACGACAACATTCACTGTATAAACTGACTACATATAAGCACGAATCCAAAAGTTCCGTAAAACTTCGAACAACCTTTCGAGCTCAATATCTATCGTATCTGCCAGTCTACAACCGAAATTTGTCCCACGATGCGCTTCTCAACGATTCCAGTCAAAAGACAATTGCAAAACAGAGTGAGCGTTAATTAGAAGTGTCAGAAAACTCCGTTGAGTTATTGGGAACCGTACCATGTGTATAGGGTTGCGTAAAATCTAGAATTTTCCCGAATGGAAAATATGAGAGAACCGACGGATCTAGTAACATCGAGAAAACACCAACGATTTCCGACGGCGGCAATTGGTCCAATTTCATATACCATTGAAATTTAGGTTTCCCTAATAATACTTGAAGCCCACAACGCAGAGCGATCTCTACTGACAATGACTTTTCGCCCACGAAAGAGCTGTCGGTTGAAGAATGAATGTTGTGTTTCCCCATTATGGCACACTATTACTCATATCAGCTGGGTTTATGGTGTATGACTGACTGGTGCTAGTTAGGAAATATCAAAGATTTTTAGTCGCTCGGTGAATCGGGACAAGCCGGGAAAACTTGGGGATTCGAAGCATAAGAGATTGGCGGGCTTCCAAGGTTGTCATTAAAGAGATTAGGACTAAAACGTAAGGTCGGTAGTGTTGTGTTTGGTCTAAGCGTACGAATGGCACGAGCGACTCTTGCTTAACCTTCAATGACAACGCGGAGAGAGAACACAGGTTGAGACCACAGTCAGCGTGTATTCTTCGATAAGTTATCGATATGCAAAACATATAGACTAATCGTGCATTCGAGAACGGCGCAGTGACGCACCAATCAGATTGTGACTTGACATGTCGATTAATCGATTGGACAAAACATTGGTTGACACGTTCTGTGATCATCTAATCAGGTTCAGCCTGTCTGGAGCGTTGGGAGCGTGCGTGTGGCCTGACTCGGAGGCGTGCGTGGGGTCTGACTCGGAGGCTCGCGCGATCGGACGGGTTTCTCCGTCCTAACAGTTAGACAAACTGGAGTTGAAGATAAGCCGGGAGACAAAGACTTTTATTCTTTCGTAAGATTCAAAAAAAACGGAACCAGAAGAATTGCAGATGATAGAAGAGTTTGAAGGACAGAAACCGCGTGAACAGTTTTTACAAGAGAAAACAATTTTTGGTCACCGTTGGTAGAAGCCAGAGTCTCAGCCTTAAAGAGGATGAAGCACTACTTAGCTCTCTCTCCCTTTCTGGCGAATGAGCCATGGTTGGAAAAAGCATGAAACGGTGGCGAGATGTTGGGTTGGGTGAGTGGCACCAAAGATGAAATACTGAGTTTTTCAAACGTACAACACGGTTTGATGCATGATTAAACTTCTGTTGGGATTAAGATTTGTTGGGTTCGGAGAAGAGTAGCATGTAAAGATACATAACTTGAAGAACAATCTTAATGAGGTCAATGATGTGAGGTCATTCACCAATTTGATCGCGGGATACGGATGGGGAGGTTGAGTAAATGGCCCAGGCTGTTGACTACATCGAAACCTAGGCTTCGCGTACCATAATTGAAGTGTTTCAGGAGTGCAACAGTCATTCCCTGTTGTGGACCTAAAAATTGCCAATAATGGTGATTTTGCAGTTGGGATCCACCCCGATAACCGAAGAAATGTTGGAAGAAAGAATGTTGAAAACTAAACGATCGTTGCAGTGAGGGGAATGGTAGAAACTCGCAGAGAAGCATCTTAATGGTGAATACGAGTGCAGACATCGGCTGAAAGAATAAAGTAGTTGGGAGAGTGAACCATCAGGGACAGACTTATTTCGATCAAAAATAAGGTCAAGGAAAAAGACGTGGAGAAAGTGGAACTCCTGGTCAAAATTTCGAATTCAGCGACGAACGTTTATAAGAACATGGACATCGTGATCTGAGTTGTGTGAGTGGATGCACGCAGGACAAAGAGAGCGAGTATTCATTCAGTTTGTACCGTTCAAGAATGATGAGGGAAAATCTGCTACACAACCCTGGAAAATACAGTAATAAACGAAATAACACCTTGATAGATTGAGTGTAGTAGTGAGCCAGGCGATATCGGGTCTGTGCACCAAAACTAATAAGTTCAGGGCCTTGAGTGGTTCACCACTCCAGGTCCAGGGGCTAAGGTTCCCGGTTTCCATCATTGAACAGCAGGTCCTCGTGATTATGGGACTTAACCCGTCTGCTGTTCACCACACGAAAGCGTGTAATAAAAAAGGTAAGGTAAGGACGCTTCTGTGGAAACCGGTTATTCAACCCAGTTGTTTGAATGGCATCACCGATACTGATAGCTGAGGATGACAGATGTTTTACTATCGCTGTCAAACATTTAAATGTAAGCAGAATAATCTTTTCATACTGAATTATGTAGAAGTACTATCAAACATTGTTCAATATCAGGGAGAATCCATTCAGATAGTACTTATTGTGTTCCGATGTGACTAACTACCCTGGGAACACGAAGGAAATTCGAGCTCAATCTACCAGCCAAATAGCATAAATAGGTAAAAGAGTATTTAAAAAGCATTTAAAAAATTTGCAAACCTTTTCAGAGCAAAATCCAAATGAAGGGAGGGAAGAAGGCGATATGCATTTCGAGAGCACAGAACTCACTTCGTGATGATCACCTCAGAGAGAACCTCATTGTATGATTTCTGACTATCTCCATTGAACTGTACCGAGCCTTCGACTGGGACCACTTTGACAGCCACAAGCTCCTCCTCCCCGGTCGCAAGTGATTGTTGTTTATCCTGAGCTGCACTCAGATGAGCGGGACAGCGAAAAACTTCACCAAAACTGCCCTCACCAATCTTGATCAAATGACGTCTTCGGCTGAGCGAAAAGAGAGTCAAGAAGGGGTGAGTAGAGAAGTCTGAGATCCGCTACCATTACAGTTGTTGTTCTCACCTCAGCACCTCAACCACGAACACAACACCGAGTGTTAACAAAAACGGGGAAAACGAAGGCAGTGAAGCTGAGTAGCACACCCAAACGTTATCACATCTGGGTTGGGAAAAATGAGCACCGTTGTTTCGTGAGAGAGAAAAACGAATGTGCCAGTGGACAACGTATTTGTGAATATGAGGATCGACTTACTAAGGTGTGAACACATCAGAAAATTTCTTCAAATCAGTCTGGTTACAAATTTTCAACAGAGTCTGTTCCGAATCGCCAGCTGCGTACAATTCCTGAAGGGAAGATAGGAGAACAGTTGGAGATGGGTTTTACACCAATATTATCGGTATTCACCACTGTTCTCACAGTTCAGCTGATATGATTGTTCTACCGATCAAAGTAGGACACAAATGAGGATGAAGGGAAGTGGACTTGAATGCATCAGACTACATCATCATCATCATCATCATTGTACAGCGTAATATAATGAAGCGAACTTCACTGATCGCTGCCAAACTCATAATGGGTACAAAATAAGTGAGGATGTGTAACGAGGACACGGGATTGGATCTATTTTTGGGGACGGGAAAAGAAAGCGAACTTCTATGGTCAACACACAGAGTACTCAGCCCAACTGTGCATACATACTAATTCAAGCATTCTGGATTGATAAGAAGTGAAAGCATGATCGCCATTGCTGTCGGTTCGCAGCCATGACCTTCAGTGTCTCCAACCATGCGGTTTCGGTGTTTTGGACCCCAACCCGAAAGACCAGAGACACCTACTCTACCTAATCGCTCTGTGCATTTCTTTATGCCTCGTCTCCACGTCATCTGGAGACTACAGCACGAAACGGCTGCTGTGTGCTGCGAATATACTGCGCGTAACACCACACGGATGCATGTTAATTCTGGGTCATTGCATGCACATATATGTATGCATATATATGCATATATATATATGTATATATATATATATATGTCTTCAGTCCAAATCTTTCGTTCTATATCTTTTCACGTGCACTTGTAGTGTGCGATACATTGGACATACGACCAGGCGATTATCAAAACGTATTACTGAGCACTGT